>OY731398.1:18223481-18278132 GCA_963425845.1 Sphenostylis stenocarpa
AGAAGGCCTTCTCGCCAAACGGGAGGGGGTCTCGTCATTGGCAAGTGGTGAGACGGCGGTCCCGAAAGCGAGACGAGCCTCGACTCCTAAAGGTGAAAATCCTTATTTTTATGCGTAAAATCCTTCATATCCTAATATGGGGCCTAATAGACTCTTCTAGTGGCTTCTTAGGCTTCGTCCATCTTTGAATAGGAGGTCTTCTCGTTCTTATTTTTGTGGGCTGACAAGATTTTGGGTCTACAACGAGGTATAATACAACCTAATAAATTTATATACTAATTTATCTTTTGAAAATTATGAAAATATTTTTTTTATAAATGTTATACATAATTATATATAAATAACGAAATAAAATTGATTATATTATCATTAAATTTTATTATGATTGAATTATTCTAATTGATAATGGAAATTTCTAATACTCTCCATCTATATGGGTAATATTTATATCATATCCACATTGGATCTAATATTTTCATATGTGTTGTCCTTGGAAAAACCTTTATCGTGATATTTGTCATTTGTCTACATGATGGAATATGGTCAATACTTATAATACCATGATCAATTTTCTTTAATGAAGTGTCGAGTCAATTTCCACATACTTTGTCTTATTATGGTGGACTAGGTTATTTGTTATGCTTATAGCAACTTTCTTGTCATACATTATCCTCATAGTATAACCGATGAAAATTTTGATTTCATCTAATATCTCTTAAGCTAGATTCATTCACAAATACCTTGAGCCATAACTCTGATTTTAGCTTTTGCACTACTCCTTGCCACCACAAGTTGTTTCTTGCTTCTCCAAGTCACCAAGTTTTCCTACACAAAGGAATAGTAGTTATAGTTGATTTTCTCGTCAAAGGGACATTCTCGCTCAATTTGAGTCAAGTATAGACTTCAATACCTATGTTTGAGTTCTTCTTGAAGTAGAACCCTCGACCCGGTGTACCTTTGAGGTATGGGAGTATTGGTCGCCTTATACCCAAGCATGTCGGCTTCTTGAAGTAAGTCCTGTGTATATTTATTTTGTGATACATAAATAACCTCCTTCATCCGAGCAACTTCCATCCCTAGAAAGTATTTAAGCCGACCCAAGTCCTTAACTTCAAATTCCTTAGCTAAAAGTCCCTTTAAATGCTTGATTTGATCATGATCATCTCTTGTGATAATGATATCATCAACATAAACAATGAAGAGGGCTACCTTCCCTTTACTGAAGTTTTGACAAACATCATGTGATCTAATTGACATTGGTTGAATCCATCTTCTTTGACAACGCGAGTCAATCTATCAAACCATGCTCTCTGGGATTGCTTAAGGTCATATAACTATTTTCTGAGCCTACACACCATGTTTGAGGTTTTTGATGATTCAAGTCTCTGAGGAATTTACATATAGACTTCTTCTTCTAGTTCACTATTTAGGAAGAGATTCTTGATGTCTAGTTGATAAAATGACCAATATAAATTTGCAGCTAAAGAGAGTATAACTCAGATTGAATTGAGTTTGGTCACCAGTGCAAACATCTTTTCGTAGTCCATTCCATATTGAATAATCCCTTTTGATGGAGAATACCACCATCTCGCATTGTATTTGATGGAAAATATATCCACTTGCATCCAATCGATTCGATCGTAAGGTGGTGATTTCTCATGTGCCCTTTTTAACTAAAGCTTGGACTTCTTCTATTACGCTTGTTGCCCATTCAGGTTGTTGGAGTACCTCATGAACATTTCTTGGGATATGTATGTTGTCAAGAGCTACCACAAATGACTTATACCCCTATGACAATTTTTCTTGATTCATGACTTTGCAGTCTACTTCCTTTCTTTCATGTGCAGTCTCGGCTGACTCTGCATTTGTTACTGTAGTTTCCTCTACTGCAGGTGCAGTCTTGGCTGATTCTGCATTTGGAGCAGGTTCTACATTTGGAGCAGAGTGAGCTAGCTCAAACCCCAAAAGTTGGGATTTTGCCACTTTAATTGGATAAATATGCTCTCCTTGAATGTCAATTTTAAGGTAATAAGGCTGATTTTCAAAAAAGGTGATATTCATGGTGTGGTAAAATTCAAATATTCTGTCAACTTCTTATTTCTTTTTCATTAGGAACGCCCAAGTGATCCTGTGTAATCGTCTATGAAGGTTACAAACTATCTTGATCCTGTGACATTGTTTACCCATGATGATTCCCATATATAATTGTGAATTAGGGACAAAGGTTGAGAGAGTTTATAGGGTTGAGACGAGTATGAGCTACGGGTATGTTTGGACAATTGACATATTTCACATTAAAACAACTCCTGATTTTTATTGAATAATGTGGGAAACATTCTTCTTAAGTATATTAAATTTGGGTGGTCAAGCCAATAGTTCCACAACATTACAGAATTTTTATTTTTAGGTACCATAGTACAAGAGTTAGCCTTGGGTTCCACCTCTGATGCTTCAGTTTGGAGGCAGTAGAGTCCAACACATTCTTTAGTGATGTCAATCGTCTCCCTCCCCCCCGTCTCCAAAATCTAAAATTCACATAGGTTAGAGAAGAATTTAGTGACACACTTCAAATCTTTTGTCAGTTTTCTAATGGACAGTAAATTACAGTCAAGTTTAGGCACATAAAAAACTAACTTCAGGTTAATAATTTGTGAGATAATAACTAAACTTTTACCCATGACTTTAAAAAGAGTCCCATCAGCTATATGAACTGTGTAATTATTGTGATAAGAAATATAACTTTTAAACACAATTAAGTCTATAGTCATGTGATCTAGGTTCCTAAATCAATGATCCATGACTTTGATTTTCCTGTGCTAGTATTTAAAACATGTAAGAAATTACCTTTTTGTGCTACTGCAGTTGTACCAATTGTTTGCTGGAGAATTTTCTATAGTGCTTCCATTTGCTCCTTGCTGAATGGAGATGGATTAAAATTTAACTCTATTGTGTTTCCTCTATTGTCTAGGTTTTTTGTCTATTTTTCCTTTGAAGTCTTGCCATGAATAATCTAGCAGGTGTCCTTAGTGTCTCCCAATTTCTTGTAGTGATCGTACCAGGGCCGATATTTCTTTTTAGATGGACGAGATTGATTCTCCCTTGCTGCCATTATTGTGGCTTCAATGGGTGGGGCTGCACTTGACTTTCCCAGCATTACTTTCCTCGTGCTTTCCTCCCTTCTCACTTCCGAAAATACTTCCAAGATTTTTTTAAGAGGTTTGGTTCCAAGGATTCTCCCTCAGACTTCATCAAGTTTTGTGTTCAGTCCTAATAGGAACTTGCAGATCCTATCTTTCTCCACCAATTCTTTACTTCTTCTTATCCTCAACACAACTCCATTAAACATCTTCATATATGTTTAGTTGCTGCTAATGTCGACTGAGTGTATTAAAATACTCAGTGACTGAGAAATCACCTTGTCGCAGTTCATGGAGTATGCTCTTGATCTCAAATACCACAGATGTATTGTCCACATTTGAGTAGGTTCCCTTCACTACAGTCCATATCTCCTTGGTAGTGCCATAGTACATGAAATTCTCCCTAATTTCATTGGTTGTGTTGAGTAACCATGACATGACCAAACTGTTTTCTAGTTGCCATTTGTTGAGGTTAGGATCACCTCTACTAGACACTTGGAGTTTCCGGTGATAACCTTCCTTCCCTTTTCCTAGAAGGAAGATTTTAACTAAATGCATCCATTAAGAGTAATTTTGCCCATTTAATTTGTGACCAATTATAGGAATAATAGGTTCTTCGACCAAACGGGTGGTCGAACCTCCTGTCTTGTTCTCTTTTATGGTTGGTTGTGCTAGGTTAGGGATGGTCCAGATCGAGTTCTGATACCATGCGAAAAATACATTTTTCTTATTTTGAAAAATATACAAAAGAGATATAAATAAAATACAAGATAATAAATCTATACACTAATCTATCCCTAAAAATTAGGAAATTATTCTCCTTATAAATATTGTATATAATTGTGCATAAATAACAAAATAAAATTAATTATATTATCATTAAATCCTATCATAATTAAATTATTCTAATTAATAGTGCTAATATCCAAAAATAATGTCTTCACCGAAGGGTGACGATAGCTTCTCGACTAGCCACACACTTGAAGGCTTACGCCCAATGTAATATTTTTTTCACAAAATTGATTATTGTAGCCAAATTGTAGGGTTACGGTGTAGCCATTCATGTAAAATGGTAAGATAGAAGGAAAAAAATTGTGGTTGTTTTTTTTTAAAGCATATAAGATTGAAAAAAAAAAATCTTGTAAAGAAGAAATACATCTATGCCTTTCCATCTCATCTCCGTATAACTATAGTTTGCTATTTATTTCAATGAATTAATATATTTTATTTTAAAAATATCTTAAATAATATTATTTGTATATATAAATTTTAAATAAAAATAGTTATTTAATATTTAAAAGAATACAAATAAGAATTAAATACAGAAAAGTAAGTTATTTGTACTTCATGCACTCCCAAACCCTTAAGCTTTTTTCGTTTTATATTACTCATCTTCTACTTTCTTATTTATATATAGACTCCTATTTGGATTATTTTTATTATATGGATTTTTTTACTTAATTTCAATGTTATTTAATTTATGAGTTAGATTCAATTTTTTCTCATAAAATTCCTCTTTTAAAATGTAAATCGTGTAAATCCAATCATATTGGTATATTATTTTGAATTCATTAATAATTATTTTATTAATGTTATTTTTGATAACGAAACATGCTTATTTTGTTAAGAAGATTTTCGATAAAAGATAACTTTTAAACTTGTGAATCATCATTTTAGTTTGATGGTATCAATCCGTGCACAAATTAATTTCATGTGTTATTGATGTTATCTCTTTTTAATAAATTAATAAATTTTCTGGAAAGATCCGAAATTTTGATGGACATTGAGAAATTTGTAATAGGTATAAAACATTAATAATTTCTAACCTTTAACGAGATAAAAGTGCTACAAAATAAAGATGAAAGAGTTAGGGAGGTATGGAGGCTCAGAGGAGCGCAAAAGAGAAAACGGTTTTTAGAACTTACAGACAAAAATTAGTGAACGGATATTTTATTTGGGTTATGGGTGTGCACGAAGAAGAAAAGAAGGAGCCAAAATTTACCATTAATCAAATTTCGGGGCCAAATCTCTCAAGTAGTTCCGTTTCTGCATTTATAAGCTTGTACGACAGTTAATCTGCAGATTTTGTTGACTTTTTTATTCATCGGATCTGGTTTTAAAATATGCGGATGACAGTTAGCACTTCCTCTGCCTTATATTATACAATGATGTGTTTCTACGAAAGTTAGTCTTCAAAAGTTGATTGACTTTGAAGTCAGCGCTTCATGTGCTGCTACAAAAGTGTTGCTAAAGAATTTTGCAGCAAGAAGAAATGGGTTTCTCTCTGTTACCAAAAGCAACTTCTTGCATTTTGTTTTTGGTTCTGCTATCTTCTACTTGCTTCACTTCAACAGGTTCACCCCATTGCTAGTGTTTTCTTTCTTCCTCGTCTATGTCTTGACATTGTAATTGGTTCCATGTTTTTTGTATGATTGAATGTGCAGTTTTCCTTAAATGCATAACCTTTTTATGGTGGTCTTCTTTAATGCTGTGTGGACCTTACGTCCAGTTGAATTTTGAAATGCATATGTATGCTTGAGAAAGATGCTACATCTGAACTTGATACAGAAAATAAGGAAACTTTTTAGCATTTATTAGCTTCTGGCGGCAATTCTTGTTGATGCCAAATATATTTAGTTGAAGTGTGTCGTTTAGCTTGATTTGCTGCTATGAATATAGATACGGAACGAAAAAAAAAATGAAGTAAAACTGTGTTCTGACTATTTTATAATATGAATAGTTGGTTTGCCATTTGAGTTTTCGTTGACTCAACTGAGAAGTAAGTTTATGATTCGGGTCTATTGCTTTCCCCTTCTGGCGTTTGAAATATGTTTCAAGTTGAAAGCTTACACGAGACATGTCCCCAAGAACTCCTGCAATTGGGAAAACTGTCCAGAGTCGGTGGTCACCAATAGGGATTTGTTTTGGCTGTAAATGAAATAATTCGTGTATAAAGCTCCTCGCAGATTTAGATCCTGTATATAAAACTTACAGTTCTTTATCATTATTAATATATGAAGTGATTATATTTAAAAAAAAAAAAAAAAAGAGGTTATTAGATACCTTGGTTGCAAAGGATGGGGTCATGAATCATTCTACCAGAATTAAATATCTAAAGATAAAGAACTATAAATTCACCCATAAAATATGTGTGCTTGCTCCTTGCTTTCCTTTTTATGACTACATAAGCAAGTATAGCAACCGTGTGTAGAGTAAATTATTGGAATATTTAGAGGTTCAACACTTACTTTGCTTACTTTCTTTTCCTTTTAATCACTTTCCACTTGATGTTGGTTGTTTATCTTGCAGATGCTTATGATCCGCTTGACCCCAATGGGAATATCACAATCAAATGGGATGTTGTATCCTGGACCCCTGATGGATATATAGTGAGTACATTCTCTAACAACATCACCCATTAATATGAGAAACAAAACATATGTTTAAATCATGCATGCTGTTGAAATGTCTCTTTTGCTTCTCTTCTTTCCACTGGTTGCTTGCATATTTGTAACTGATTTGCTGTGGCTTAATTTTTTCCCTTAGTTATTTAGAAATCTAAGAAAGAATTGTATGCACAGGCTGTTGTTACAATGAACAACTTCCAAAGATATCGTCATATTACTTCACCTGGCTGGTCACTAGAATGGACATGGGCAAAAAAGGAGATAATATGGAGCATGATGGGAGGGCAGACCACCGAACAAGGGGATTGTTCAAAATTTAAGGGAGGTATTCCACATTCTTGTAAGAAAACTCCAACAGTTGTAGATTTGCTTCCTGGAACACCTTACAATCAGCAAATTGCAAATTGTTGCAAAGGTGGGGTGCTCAGTTCATGGGTGCAGGATCCGAACAATGCAGTTGCATCATTTCAAGTTAGTGTTGGTGGAGCTGGAACCACAAACAGAACCGTCCAAGTCCCAACAAATTTCACCTTGAAAGCACCAGGGCCAGGTTATACTTGTGGACGAGCTAAGATTATCAGACCCACAATATTCATGAGTCTAGACAAAAGGAGAGTGACCCAAGCACTGAGTAAGTAATAAGATTTTTAATGTCATTTTCTCAGTTTCTAGTCAATATGATTATCTATAATTTATTGTATCCTTAACATCACTTTTATTTATTGCAGTGACATGGCAGGTGGTATGCACATACTCTCAATTTCTAGCTCAGAAATATCCCACTTGCTGCCTCTCACTTTCATCTTTCCATAATAATACTATTGTGCCTTGCCCAACATGTTCATGTGGCTGCCAAAGTAGTTCATCTCAGTCAGGGCACTGTGCAAAGTAGGTTTCCAATTTTCATCATGCAGTATTGTGATGTCCTTCTAGATACTAAGTTGTAAAATCATATTATTCCTTTCTTTGTGTGGTTGTAGGCCAGGTACACTAAATTTGGCCTCAGTTGTTTCTGGCTTTGGGAAGAACAAAGTTTCGCCTACGATTCAATGTACTAATCACATGTGTCCAATTCGAGTCCACTGGCATGTTAAGCTTGACTCCGAAAAGTATTGGCATGTGAAGGTTACTATTACTAATTTTAATTCCAGGATGAATTATTCTGACTGGAACCTAGGTATTCAACACCCGAACTTTGACCATCGGACCCAAGTGTTCGGTTTCAGCTACAAGCTAATGACTCCTTATGATTCAATAAGTAAGTGTACTGTGATGTGATAATTTTTGTTCCAAAATGCTTAAGGTACAAATTTTCTTAAATGCTGTTAAATTTTTGAGTTAATTCTTCGTCATAAAATATCAAACATGTTCACCTTGTTTTCGGAAAGTAAAAGGTAATTATCGATTCTAATAGTTGGTTTTAACAGATGATACAGCACTGTTGTGGGGAATGAAGTCCCAACATGATCATTTTCTCAACCTAGCTGGTCCTAATGGCAAGGTTCAAGGAGATATACTCTTCCGAAAGGATAAAGCAACTTTTAGCTTTGATAAGGGTTGGGCTTTTCCTCGAAGGATCTTCTTCAATGGTGACATGTGTGTGATGCCACCACCTAGTGCTTATCATTTATAGAGTATAATGAGATTGCAGAGTTCGATCTCAACTAGTGTCCTATATTGAAGACAAACGAAAATAAGGATAAGGAAAATAAACATGTTAATGAGTTTGTTGGAAATCTTTCTTTATAAATTTTATTAGGAGTCTGTTTGTGTTTTGTTGCTTTAAAAGTTAAATTATGTTTGTTTTCGGATATGATTATGTAAGCATTATAAAGTGTCTGAAGTTTAGAAAAGTTGTTTCATCTATATAGCAGAATAACTAAGCAAGAAAAATTATGAAACCCACTTTGCAATCAAGTCCTAGAATATCACTGAAAATAAGTCCTGTAGCCAATAAGAATTTCCAAAAATAACATTCCTATAAACAGGGCATAAGTATGGAACACAATAATTGAAAAATGAAAAGCATGTGGGAGACTTTAGAAAAGTGGGCACTCACTTACAATAGCTGGCAAGTGCTGTGATGTTTCGAATATTCTTACACTGTCAAACACAACATGACAAGTTGAGGACACAACAATTCTTACTTCAGACTTAGATGATATGTATGTCCAACTTATGTATTAATTTTCCAAGTGCACGAGCTTTTCGGAAGCTGTTTGTTTGGTTGGTTGGTTGGGTTTGATTGTCTCGTGCTTAGGAAAACGACAACAATGATATTGTATATAATTATATATCATTATAATCTGTTATTTTTCGGGGTTTGTCAGTGCACTCTGTTAATTGTATATCATTGTACTCTGTTTTAACGTACAAGCCAAAAATCACTACTTTTATTATATGCATGATAAAAATGTAAGAAAAACAGTGAACTTTATGAGTAACTAAATAGTTAACAAATCTATCATCTCACGCCTTTTCAGTTTTTCGTCAAACTCACTTTTCATACAATTTTTATCTTGTAACCCTTTTTAGGTAAAAGAATCTCATCGTTGTCATGTATTTCAATTCAGGGAGAAGTTTACTCTATTAACACAAAATGTTAAAAATTATGTCCCAAGATCAAAGTTTATTACTATTTCAAAACTGAAATATTGACCCAAATTCATAAAATAAAAAATAAAAATGAAAACTTTAAAAGGAATTGAAGAATTTCACAATATTTACCCTTATTTATTACTCAGGAATCTAAGTGATAGTTCTGTGTTAACAATTTCTTAAAAAAAAAAAAACATATTAATCTAATTGTGTCGGTAAGTTCTATATATAAACACAACCCCATAAAACCTAATGCATTATCACTCCTTCCACCGACACAACAACCTATTCTGGTTCTTGTACGCGTCATTTTGTCCAACCACAATATGACACGTGTACTGGATAGATTATAGTTCATAGAACATCAATTTCTTTAATTTGGGAATTATGAAAGAGCTGACCTTGAATCTACAGACTTAGTTGGTTTGATAATGATGGGGATTATCAATAGCTGTTTATATTATTAATTAATTTGCATTCGTCTACTTCTTTTTGTTCTATTATGCAATTCAAAATCATGAGGAAAACCCATTCATATGGTAGGTGCAACTAAAGTTTTATATTTTAATAATTTGGAGAACATTACAAAATTATATAAATATTAGGTTTGGCATAAAAAATAATGCTAAATAGTAAAACGTGTTTGACAAAATCAAAATTGTTACCTTTTGTGAAGCACTTATTAAACAATAATAGTCATATAATTTTGTTATTAAATAAGTTATTATTGGATAAAATGTGAGAATATTTTGCATCGCTTATACACAGATAAAACCAATTTATTCATCGCTCATATCACACTTAGCAAAACATAAGAAAAAACTAGATAAAGTTTTGACTTCCTTTGTTATCCGATGCTCGTAATTCGTAATATTATTCTATTGTCTTTTAATACAAAGAGTTTTTATATGGATATATTAATTGAGTATTAATCTTATTAGATAATTAAATTGTGTTTAAATTAATTTTTAAATGTTTTTTTATTTTTATAAAATGATTTTTTTAATACTTTTTGTCTTATATTCATGAAACTCGATGTTATATCCCAGATATATACATATCACTGTCTTACTTATTATATTTGTAGTTTTTATTTGTTTTTAAAACAAATATGCAGTTTTAATTTGGAAAATATTTTTTAAATTAATTTCAAAATAAAACTAATTTAGATTTTAAATAAAAAATTAACATAAAAAATAAAATTAATTGAGTTGAGATATTAAAATAAAACCTGACTTTATATATTAAAATATTAATATTCAAATTTATAATGTATATATTAATCATGATTATAAAAATATAATATATGTAATGATTAAACCCTAAAAATACACATTATTAATAAAGGACAGACTCCATGAAAGCTACTTGGTGATGTCATCCTACAATTGAGTAATGAGTATGAATTTTCTCTTCTAAAACTATATTGATTTTCACTACCTCGATAATATTTGAATTTAAGTATGCATTGGAATCTAAAATTTTATGTAAAAAAGAAAGCGTAAAAAAAATCATAGATTTATAGCTTTAAAATTTTATAGATTAAAAATGATATTGATATAATTGAATTCTCATATATTGACTCATTTTTTTAATAAATAACACCATAACATTAAGAAGGTTCTCCAAGTTTTTAAAACTAATTCACGTTTTCCACTTGAAAGCGTGAATGTGATGAGATTCATTCATGGCGAAATGCAAGGTGGGCAAAAAAGTCAAAAGCGATAAACCACATGACAAGTTATATATATTGGCTTCACATATGCCATGCCACATTATTATATGTTACAGACTATGTTATAATTTTTTTGCATTATATTTTTACCCCTTCACTTCAAAGGAATAATTCACATAATTTTTAATAATTTTTTTTAAATAAAAATGAATTTTATTTTGATACAATGTTTCTAATACTTTGTATCATAAAAAAATATATTAAAAAATTGCATATTTAAGTGAAACTCACTGTTAAATCAATAAAAAAATCATTAAAAATTATAATTTGATAACGAATTTCAGTTAATACCATATAGTAAATAAAATATAATAAACATTTCTTTAAATTATAAATTTATAAAAACTTTTAAATATAATTTAAAGGTAATTATTGTAAAAACAATACATTATTACACTATTATATATTCTTAATTTTTTTTTTATTATCTACATCCTATGTAATTGGATTGTCTCATCATACCCTAATCATATGCCACTGTCACTTACTTTTGCAGAGTATTAAAGACTTCTTTGATCCTTCTCTTGTGGGGAAAACCAAAACGCATTTTGTTTCACAGTACAAGGTTTAATTTTTTGTAAAAGATGAATGAGTTTATGATGATCACATTTTGCAAGGGAAACACAATTATTTATGTATAAAAAGCAATAGTTATACCTTATTTTAGAACACCGTCTATAATGAGTTTAGGTACGTTCATCTTATTTTATCGGATAAGAAATTGCATATATACCTTTCTTAAACCGATGATGAGCCAACTGGGACAAACTAAATAGTCAGTTTCTGCCGCTTATTTTTTCCACTCTCTCTCTTTCTTTTCTTCACTCACTCTCTCTTTCTCTCTCTCTTCTTCTTTTTTTTCTTTATTTCTAGTTTTCTCTGTCACAGATCTTGAACTGTTCTGGCAAGAACTCAGACCAGTTACCATCTTGCAGCATCCAAAATGGGCTTCTCTCTGTTACCAAAAGCAACTCCTTGCATTTTGTTCTTGGTTCTTCTGTCCTGTACTTGCTTCACTTCAACAGGTTCACCCCCCATTACTGTTTTCTTTTTTCCTTGTCTGTGTCTTGGAATTTTCATTTGTTCTGTGACTTTGTTTGATGGGTTGTTCAGTTTTCATTAGATGTTTAATGTTTTCCATTTTCTGGTGGTCTTCATTTTATGCTGCGTGGACCTTACGCCCTGTTGGTTTTTGAAATGAAGACTTGTGAGTTGTGAAAGATGCTGTCTTTGTCCTTTGAATATGATAAAGAAAGTGGGTTTTGTCCTAATGTTGAAAATTTTAATAATTTATTAGCTTCTAGCGGCTAATCTTGTTGGTGCCAATTGTTTTATGTAGAAAATATGCCGTTTAGTTTGTTTTGTTGTTGAAGAAATTTAGATTTTTAACAGGGAAATTGATGAAAATTGTGTTCTGAATATCTTTTAATAAGATTTGATTTGGCATTTGAGTTTTCGTTGAGTCAAGTGAGAAGTAAGTTCATGGTTTGCCTTTTATTTCTCTCCCTTTTGCCGTTTGTAATGGTTTTAAGTTGAAATTATGATTGCTTCCACGAGTTTTGTGTCTAAGAACTCCTGTAATTGGGAATACTGTGCATGAGTAGCTGAGTAGGCAGGCACCGATGCTTATCATTTTTGTTTGTATATGGAATAATCTATGTACAAAGGTCCCTGCATATTTTAGATCCCAGATATCCTCCAATTTCAATGATGGAGTTATGAATCATAAATGCTAAAATATGTAGAGATAAAAAACTATAACTTCACCAGCAGTTGACTCAAACAAATATCTTTGCTTATTTACTCTCTTTTTTTGTGACTACTTGAGCAAGTCTGGCATTTGTGTGCCTCATCATTTCTATTGTGTGTACTGTATTATATTTAGAGATTCACCATTTACTTTGTTTTCTTTCCTTTCCTTTTGATTACTTTCCTTTTGCTGTTGGCTGTTTATCTTTCAGATGCTTATGACCCGCTTGACCCAATTGGGAATATCACAATCAAATGGGATATTATAAGTTGGACCCCTGATGGATATGTAGTAAGTATACTCTTTTACAATGTCAACCAGTAATATGAGAAGCAAACCTGCTGTTGTACATTATGCATGGATTTGAAATTATTTTTGCTCCTTTTCTTTCCACTGGTGGCTCTCCATCTTTTGCGATGGATCTGCATGTTCATGTTAGCTGCATCTCATGTAATATATAAATTATTGGATAATACAGCAAAATCATTTTACTTCAACTAGAAATATGACATGGTTTGGATTTTGTATCACAATAGCGAGCCGTGTTACAACTATTTTCTAAGTGTGTTTATAGAATGAGGTTGAAACTCAAGTATACAGATGAATTTATTTAAATTATTGAGTCTAGATATTTAGAGTGACTTTAGCTTATTTTTGTTCCATTAGTTATTTAGATATCTAAGATACAATTGAATGTACAGGCTGTTGTTACAATGAACAACTTCCAACAATATCGTCATATTGCTTCACCTGGGTGGTCACTAGGATGGACCTGGGCAAAAAAGGAAGTAATATGGAGCATGATGGGGGGGCAGACCACTGAACAAGGAGATTGTTCAAAATTTAAGGGAGGTGTTCCACATTGCTGTAAGAAAGATCCGACAGTTGTAGATTTGCTTCCTGGAACACCTTACAATCAACAAATTGCAAATTGCTGCAAAGGTGGGGTTCTCAGTTCATTTGCGCAGGACCCGACCAATGCAGTTGCATCATTTCAAGTTAGTGTTGGTAGAGCTGGAACCACGAACAAAACTGTCAAAGTCCCAAAAAACTTCACCTTGAAAGCACCAGGACCAGGTTATACTTGTGGTCCAGCCAAGATTGTGAAACCCACTCAATTCATACAAGCAGACAAAAGGAGAGTGACCCAAGCACTGAGTAAGTTATGGGACTTTTAATGTCATTTTCACTGTTGTCAATATGATTATATATTTTTCTGCTGCCTCCTTCCAACCTCATAACCTTCCTCAACAAAGTGTCACCACTAGTTGTAGGTTTCGTTCGTGACAAAATCTGAGACTCGTGTTGATAATTCTATGCTTAAATTTAAAACTAATCAAAGCTTACAGTTGTTATAAGTAAATAAATCATTAACATCACTCTTGTTCATTGCAGTGACATGGAATGTGACATGCACATACTCACAATTCCTAGCTCAGAAAACTCCCTCTTGCTGTGTCTCACTTTCATCTTTCTATAATGATACTATTGTTCCGTGCCCAACATGTGCATGTGGTTGCAAGAGTAACTCATCTCAGTCAGGGAGCTGTGTGGAGTAAGTTTCCTCCACTGAATGAATTGTCATCTCCTTCTAGCCACTAACATGTGCACTCATATATTTCCTTTCTCTGTGGTTATAGTCCAGGTGCCTCACATTTGGCATCGGTTGTATCTGGCTCTGGGAAGAATAATTTGTCACCTTTGGTTCAATGTACTAGTCATATGTGCCCAGTCCGAATCCACTGGCATGTTAAGCTAAACTACAAGGAGTACTGGCGTGTAAAGGTTACTATTACTAATTTTAACTACAGGATGAACTATTCTGAGTGGAACTTGGTTGTTCAACATCCAAACTTTGACAATTTGACTCAACTGTTCAGTTTCAACTACAAGTCATTGACCCCTTACGGTTCAATAAGTAAGTGTGGCAACTCGTGTTTTAAATTTTTGAAGTTCTGTGAATTTTATTTCTTAATTCTTCGTAATAAAACATCAAACTTTCACTCCTTATTTTCATAAACTAGAAGGCAAGTACTGATTTTTAGTTACCTTTTACAGATGATACAGCAATGCTATGGGGAGTTAAGTTCTATAACGATTTTCTCAACCAAGCGGGCCCTAATGGCAATGTTCAATCCGAGCTACTCTTCCGAAAGGATAAATCAACTTTTACTTTTGATAAGGGATGGGCTTTTCCTCGAAGGATCTACTTCAATGGTGACAACTGTGTCATGCCACCACCTGATGCTTATCCATGGCTACCTAGTGCTGGTTCCCGGCAAGAGGTTTCCTTGCTTGCTTTAGTGGTATCTTCTTTGGTAGCCTTGGTATTTTATGCCCACGCTTAAAGTTCCAATCTGTGGTAAACCTACCCTTGTAATAGAAAATTTTCAGTCAGACCAGTTTTGACTCATTTGTGATGTCAATTTGTCATTTGAAGCATGAGGGAGGAATGAGGATGACAGCCAGTGGCAAATCAAGATTAGCTTCACGTGTCCTATGGTTTGTTACCGAGGGTTCAGCCCGTTGGTGGTAGAATTTGCTTTTGTTTTTGTGTTTGTTGTAGTTGAATGATGTATGTATGGTTATTATGATTGTAACTGTAATTATAATAAATATACACACCAACATGTCACATGAAAATATAGACTTGATAAATCATATGCGAGTTTGAAATGATTGTGGTCTTTTTACTTACTGTTTCCTTCATGGAACATACTCAAAAAGGTCTAAAGAGAACCTGAATAAAGGAAGGAGAGATATCCAATATCCATTACAGCATTGCAATATAAGGCATTTACATGATTCAGACAAAACCATTGCATGGAATTATATTCGCTATTCAGCACCCGATCAAACCTCATGAACCAGCACACAAATTCATGAGTATAGGTTCGTGTTTTCAAACAATTCCTTACGAAATCTTCATACCTGATGAACGTTATGTGAGTGTAGGAAAACTTGCCTTCAAAATTTCACAGAAAACAATTGTATCTCGCCTATGTACTAGTTCACCAAACAGCTAGCATGACAAGCATTGTGAAAATGAATGCTGGGAAGTTCAATAGGTTCACAGGGGCAGAGTTAGGGAGGATCGGGTAGGTGTCTGGCGGTGGCAGCATGCATTCTTCACCGTTAAAGTAGACCTTGCGAGGAAATGCCCACCCCTGCTTGAGTGTGAATGTATCCTTATCTTTCTGAAGAAGAATTTCTGATTGAACATTCCCAGTTGGCCCAGCTTCCATCAAGAGATCGTTGAAGTATTTCATACCATAGAACATGCCGGTGTCATCTGCATACAAAATGATAATACACTTTAGAACTTATTCTTAAAGGTTATTAATTGACTTATAAAACACACTAAAATAGATTTATATGTTGGCACCCACTTATGGACTCGTAGGGAAGTAAAGGCTTGTAATCAAAGCTGAAAACTTGTGTGACGTTGTTAAGATTTGGATGCTGAACAGCAAGAGTCCAGAGGGAGTAATTCATTCTATAGTTGAAATTTGTTACGGCAACCTTGACTCGCCAGTAGTCCTTATAGTTGAGCTTCACGTGCCAGTGTACCCTAATTGGGCACATATGATGTGTGCACTGTAGCAATGGTTCATTGTCTTTCTTTGGAGTGTGGATCCCCAGCATGTTGATACGTTTAGAATCACTCCTGCATACCATTCCAACATGTAAGAGAATGATTCTAGTTTTTACAGATGAAGAGGTCATCAATTGTTTGAAAATCAGACTTTACTTGACACAGTTCCTCTTGTTCTGGCAGCCACAGGCACAAGAGGGACAAGGGGTAATGGTCTCATTGTAAAAGGATGACAAAGATACACAGCAACCTGGGTTCTTTCTTGCCAGAAATTGTGAGTATGTGCAAGTAACATTCCATGTCACTGCATGATATAAAACAAAAGAAACTAAAGGAATATTTGAATGGAAGTTGGACAGGAAATTGATGTCACAAAAGTTAAAGAACTAACTTAGTGCTTGAGTCTTGCGGCGCTTGTCAGGTGTAAGGAAAACAGTGGAAGGAACAACCTTGGCAGGACCACAAGTGTAGCCTGGTCCTGGACCCAAGAGGGTGAAGTTCTTGGGAAGTTTAACTGTCTTGTTTGAAGTACCAGCTAGCCCAACACTAACTTGGAAGGATGAAACTGCTGCTGAAGGGTCTTGGCCCCATGCTGCCACCACTCCACCCTTACAGCAGTTTGAGAATTGTTGGTTGTAAGGTACACCAGGGAGCAAGTCTACAACTGTGGGAGTTTTCTTGCAGCAGTGAGGTACATTGCCTTTGAACTTAGAGCAGTCTCCTTGCTCTGTGGTTTGAGCCCCTACCATGGACCATATTACTTCCTTCTTTGCCCATGTCCACGACAAGGTCCATCCCGGATTCATGATGTGCCGAAACATTTGGAAATTGCTCATTGTTACCACTGCCTGGTTAAAAATGAATGAGAAGTTACTTTTCAGTTTAGTTACATCCATTTTACTCACTGTGAAATAATGGCAAAATTGACTTTGGTTAAAGTTGGTGTTGAAGTGATGTGATTTTAAGTTTGAATATTGTTATTATAAAGCAAGTTACCAATAAAACTCTGTAAAAATATAATCTATTGAAAAACTACCTGAAGTTCCTTCAACTTAGAACAATTCTAGACTTCAATTCGTCAATATCAAATCGAATACATGAAAAATTTACTTAAGATCATGTTGATTGGGATTTCAACGTGATTAAGGAAAATCCAACGTGAATCCAAATACAGAGTATTTTGAACAAATAACAATCCAGTTTGTATTACTTACTACATAGCCATCTGGTGTCCAAGACACAACATCCCATTTGATCGTTACGTTTCCATTTGGATCCAAAGGATCATACGCAGCTAAAATCAGAAACATCAGTAAATCAGTTGAGTGTGTATGGAATGTAAGTGAAAGTGAAGCAAATTCAGTAGAGAGGGTAACTTGTTATCTCACCTGCATAAGAGAATAGAACAAGAACACATACAGCGGATATGACAAGCCTCATTCTGTGATGTTATCACTATGATAAGTGGTGCTGAGAGTTAAGATTGGAGTTTCCTCAGCTGAATGCATGGAAATTGGATGTGTAGTATTGTAGAAAAAGAACCCTGAAGGGAATTGTTTTGGGGTTCTAAGTGATGGCTCACCTAATGGTTGTTGGTTACCTTAACATTTATATTTCTATCATTGTCTCAGCCGTGAGATTTCCTTTCGAACTTCCCATTTCTTAAAGCAACGGCCACTGACTAGAATAGGTGCAGATATAAGAGTGAACATTACACGTCAAACGTTATATTTGAAGGGGCATTTGTTCTCTGATGGCTTAGGCTCACCATACCATGAACTTACCTGTATAACCCTTTTTCCCTGCAGATCAATTCTTGCAGAAGAGTGTATAACACAAATAAAGGAAAATTAATAAATCATCAATTTAGTCCTAAATGAAACTATATAAATATTAGTATTGTATGCTAATCAGAGATTAAATTGATGAATGCTCAATTTAAGAACTACTTGTATAATTTTATCAATTTAAAGACTACTCAGGAAAGAACATAATATTTCAAAACCAAATTGGTGATTTATTGAAAAAACATTATAGGTTTGTCCAAGCCTATGGTAATTCATATAACTACCCTCAAAAGGGGACATTTTCTTCATTTCCTTTTTACCCTTTTTTTAAAGTTTAATCCAGTCCAAGATATTTCTATTTAAGCATTCAATACGTCCAAATGAGTATGATAGAAGTATCTGTGTGAATAACTTTCTTTTGTATCTCTGGGAACTTTCCCATTTCTTTGAACATTTTTAGCAAGAATGATATGTAGAAACACAAGGGTTGAACAAGTGAAGGGTAAGATGAAATGAAAACGTGGTACTATGATCCTCTTCTGTCCACAACCTGATCATAGTATTAGGTAACACATGTCACTTCTGTAGACCCTGCCAACTAATTTTGTGAAGTACTCTTTATGGTCTTGCTTTTGACATCATGTTAAATCAGAGACATGAGTTTGAAGCAAGCAAGCTAAGTAGGGACTAGGTAGTGAGTTCCTTTCTAGTCAAAAGGACACTCTAGCTGCTGCATGCATCTTCACAAAACCCTGATCGCTTCAACCCTAGAACAGCAAAATTCATCAGTTAGATGCTGATTTGTACTCTTTTTCCCCTTACAACTTGTTCATGAAGCTTTTGATAATCAGCCCCATATTAGTACAATTTAATACGAATCTTGCAATGAAAACCGACAGGGTCGCTAGCAACGTTACTCAAACCTATACTTGCAATGTATTATAAAACTTAGGAATGAATATAAAAATTGCTTATTTGAAGGTTTATTTCATACTCAATTTATAAATAGCAAAAAATTTCTCTATCAACATCTATATCAATCTATATTTTTCTTAACTTTATCTCAAATGACTTATTTATGTTATTTAGAGGAAGAGTTTTTTCTATTATAATGACCATATGCAATTCGCATAAAATTGTTTCCACGCACAGTACACTATATCTAAATTAAAAAAAAAAAAACCTTTTTATATATCTATTTCTAAATTAAATTTAAATATTTTTAATAAATTTGTAATAGTTGAAAATAAACTAATGTCATATTTAAATTATTCACACTAAATTTAAAATATTTATTTGTTATGATTTTAATATAGTATACTTTATATATTAAAATTTATATTATACAATCAAGTTTGACTCTTGTCAGGTTTTTCTTTGTTGTGTATAGCAAACTTGTAAAGAAATCATCTGAAAGGTATTTCTTAAGTTTGTTCGAGAATATATGTTGTTTCTTTCTTATTTTATCATATATTTGGTATGAAATATCTATCAACACTAATCTTCTATGAAGAATTTGATCAAACCATCTATAATGAGATCTCTCTCATCTAATTTTGTTTATTAAAAAATTAAAATCCAAGACTTCATTTTGAAGAAACCAAATCTCGTAGATCTCATGCCAGAGACTTGTTGCCACCAATATAATTCAATTAATTAGTGTAAGAAAAAATTAACCATACTGTAAATGGTACAAATAAAAAAGTTCACCATATGCTAACTTATTCACCTATCATGTATCTTATTACAAGTTAAAATTTATTAAAATTACAAAATGAAGATTGTAATTTTGTTGTAATCATTTTTCAGTACTTCTTTGCATCTTTTTCATCTTATGCATTTGCAGAGTTGCTACTGTCTTTTTGCTTGTTTCCAGCTTCTGTGGGCATGCAGAAGGAACATCAAGTTCAACCTATTATATGTAACACACCCAAAAGAATTTCATGTGGTGAGTGGATGGATGTTTCTCTTCTTTCCATGCTCATGTGCACTGCAACTGATATATGGCAGTGCTCTGTGGAGGACACGAGGAGGTCCAGTATTCAAAGTAATTTTAAACCTTTGAATCAGTCAAGAAACTTACTCATAAAAATCACTGTTTTATATTATCTGTTAAATCAATATAGCTTCAAATTCATCTCAGCTATCAGAATCCTTTGGATTGATACTTTTGTATGATTTAATTCATAATAAATCGAAAAGGATCGTTAATGGGCTTGGGCATTTAGCATCGCTGGTGTTTGTTCTGTTCTGTATATTTCACTAGGCCCAATTTCGTGAACCTTATATCTTCACATACCTTTTTTCATTTTTGAATGGGTATTTGGAAGGTAATATGCATAGACCTTATCAATCACACGATGAAAGAAACCTTTTTTGAGCAGTGTTGAATATTATCGGTCTTCAAAAACATAGTTGAGAACTAAACAGAAACTTTATTTTTATCCGTAGGGTATACATCAATATTCAGCATACATATAATATAAACAAGTTACACACACATGAGAGAACTTGTTTTATTTGAAGTGGTGGATAATGCATGCATCATAGGCTCTTATTTAACGTAGAAGATGCAATATGATCGACTTGTGAGTGATGAGCATACCATTTCATTTGCCATTTGCTTGAGACAAAGCCAAAAAACTTTTCAGTGCTTGAGAGTCAGAGTGGAAGCACCACCCATAATGCACATGCTGGCTAGGATAAAGAGCGCAGAAGTTGCCACTTCCTTTCTTTACACAATCATGGTGAGACAGACATAGGTTCGGATGTTCATCAATCGTCTTTTCAAAGGATTCAACTCCATCTCCGCAGGCACCAAATGCAGAAAATATAAATGCAGGAATACATGTGCACGAGGCCGAGTTACATGGTGTAGCATCAGTGACTCTACAAGGACCAATACAAGACACTGACTCTACGCTCTTCATTGATAACATTGAAAATGATATGCAAAATTAACAACAAAAGCACATGTATATATCAGAATATGTTAGAATTTATGATAGTTCTACAATATGCAATGATGAAAACAAAATGAATGGAAAAGTGCATACAGGAAGTAGCAAGGAAGAAGAGAGCCAAACGAGCAAGCTTAACAAAATTCATTCTTGTGATTTTATTTTGATTTGAATTTTGTTGTGTGTTGATTACTTGTTGCATGTACCAATTTATAGGCATCTATACCTAAGTTTTTTTTTTTTTTAATATTTTACTAAAAAATTACACTAACTAACACGTTTTAGAGTCTATTAAATCAAACTCTACTAAATATTTTTTAAAAAATCACTCGTAAAAATTTATGTTTAAATTAGTATAAAATATATATATATATATATATATATATATATATATATATATATATATATATATATATATATAGAGAGAGAGAGAGAGAGAGAGAGAGAGAGAGAGAGAGAGAGGGGGGGGGGGAGAGATAAATAAAAATAAGATAATTTGTAAAAAGTAAATTTGATCTATTTATTGGTGTCATAAGTTATATTATTTTAGTGTTAACAATTAACTTATTTAAATAAAATATAATGTATAATTAAGTAAAATCAAGTAGATTAATTATGTTACTTTAATATGCATTTAATGAAATTTTCTTTGTGACGCTTCTATCATAATCTAGAATATTGAAAACTATATCACAGTTTAGAAAGAATGCACTTGTTGTATATATTTAGAATAGGGTGATCATATATAATAGGTTCACGGTTGGGCTTGAAATATAATTAATTTACAATATTGAGAGGAAGAATAAAAATTTGAGAAAGTAGTTAGGTTAGTACATTTTAGTTAGGGTGTTAGTCTAGACAGACATATAATAAAGACCTATCCAGTCTTTTATGCAGAATTTATTTATTTTTGTTTTGGGTTCATACTTATGTATTGAGATTTGTATGATTTAATTGATAATAAATCGAAATGGATCGTCAATGGGCTTCGGCATTTAGCATCACATGTGTTTGTTCTGTATATTTCACTAGGCCCAAATATCTTCACATACCTCTTTTCATTTTGAAGGCTTTTGGAATGTAAAATTTACACTCTGTATGAGCAAAGATTTTTATAGGGTGTAAAAAAATACCCAAGTTAAGTACTTTATAAGTTATGAACAAAAAAAAAGTTATTGAAATTGATAGTTTTAACACCTTGATGCTGATTCTCTTACAACCAGAGTCAAGATGTCATTAGCATGTTGTTAATTTACATTATTTGCTTTTCAAGTCATATTAAGGCAAATGATAAAATAGCTTAGCTTCTGAAATATAATCTCTATTTAGGTTCATGTAGTGGTCCAAATAACAACTGCAAACTACAATTTCTGCAAACGTCACACTTTTCCAACAGAGACAAACAAAAATGCTTCATGAATTTAGCAGATAGTTAGTACAAAAACATGGCCACCAAAATGTCCCTGCAGCAATAATTTCCATGGCTAACTGAATAATGGAGTTTAGTTGGAAAGTAGTAAGTACAAAATTTTAGAAACTTACAGAGTTGTATCCACCCAATTAAACCAAAATAAAAGAACAGCTATGCAGGTTCAGTGACAACTTTCGAATAATAAAAACCAATGTCTAGAAGCTTCTAAATTTGGTTGTCATTTTCACAACATGACAGATACTTCAGCATTTCCTTCTATCCACTCATGTTGTGTGGAGATATTATGTATTAATGGGATTTTAACTTTTGATGTGAATATAGCTTGAAATTTGTAATTGTATAAATCATTCATTCTCTTTTTCTTTAGTTTTTGCATGTAACATACAAGAATATTATAATAGGTTACAAATTGTGTTCCACCAGATATGAATTTTAAATTGATTGACATTTTGCAGATTGCTGTTGCGTGTGTAAGGGACTTCTAGGTTCAAGTTTTCGTTCAGATCTTCTTACTAATTGTAAGTTTCCATTCAATTGAATTTCATTATTTTTCATCCATTTGGAAAGAGACTTTATATTTATATAAAGTGGCAGACTCAGCCCGTAATAGATTTTGTTGTTTTTCATTTCCAAATTAGTATATGATGATAGGATAATGTTCAAGTGGCAGGTAAAGTACCAAAGAAAAATCCAAAGTTCTGATCACATCAGTTAAAAATTGATCACTATGGATCTATATGCTGTATTAAACAAGACATACATCAATAAACATCCTATTATTTCACATGTAACGAAATGGTGCCATTTGATCTCTACCCATCAAACAATAATCAGAAGAAAACAACGCCCTATAACATGTGCTTATTATTTCTAAGCTCAAATCAAGAAGTTACTAACAGAATTACAGCTAATAGTGCTGCAAACTTTAAGCGGAGAATAACAGCTAAGTTGAAAATAGATACTAGGAAAACATAATACAGTATATAATTAATTTCAGTTGAAAGTTGTGTGGCTGTTATGCAGTTGAGCAAAACTGATTCATGCTTTGCCATTGGGCAGTGATGCTCCAGCTGGGTTAAGCTCATCCCAAGCTTCAATCCAAGTGACCATGGCGTCTGCCAACTTGTCAAAGTAAGGATCTATTTTGGAAAGCTTTTCCTTGACTTGCTTGGCAAGCACAATGTAGCACTTCTGAACAGTGGTAGCTTCTTTTGGCAGAACAAGGGTCTGGAAGAATGGGATAATGTCTTCTTGCCAGAATATGCCTTTGTACTCTTTCCTCAGGTTTACAAATGGGTTGCTGGCCTTGCTGTGATAGATATAGGGCAGACCAGTCTTGATTCCCAATCCCAAGTGATCACAGATTACCTAAACAATCATCATTAAAATATCTCAGTGGTTTTCATGCAATACAACTATTAATTGATTGCAAAGATTTGGTAAAAGAAAAGCCAGGAATAGACCTTGCAGCACCAGCCAGCCCACATGTCGTCGTAGCGTCCAATAGGCTGACCATCACCCATGAGACCAAAGTACATTGCTGGTCCTATGAGGTCGCGATCAAAGGCCAAGTTCATTCCACACATGGGAAACAAAGTGCCCTTTGGTATGGTCATAATGGCATCCACATACCTGATAAGAATCACAACATTCACAACCGATCTCATTTACATGTTAACATTTTTGAATTTTTTAGCAGGTTATAAGAGTAGAAGTAGTACCTAGTGTTTCTCTCAAGAGGCTTCACAAGCTGAGTAGGAGCATCATAGTCTGGGATGTTGAGCCAAAGACCATGAGAAACTGCTGTTGGCACACCTTCCCGGAGACTGAAGGGGTAACCGCGAACAAAATCTGCACCTTCTCGGAAAGGTTCATAGAGAGTGTTGAAAAAGAAAGGTGTAGATGGGCAGAGAAGGTTTTTTATATGCTGCTCAAGTGCATTAATCTTGTGTCCAGATGGATTGGTGGCAACCTAAGTCACAGCAAAAAACAAATTCTAAAATTTCAGATGGAAGAGTTAAAAAATATTCACTGATGAATTCTAAAAATGTATTAGTATATATGGCTAACAAAATATATAAATATATAAAACAAATGTCAACATCAACACGTATAGCTGGAAGACACCTCAAAATTCCATCACTTGCACATGATTCAATCTATATTATGTTATTATTCTCCAAATGCAGACACTAAAGCTAGCGAATAATTTCAAATTTCACTCCAACATTGGCTAAGGAGAGTGAAATGGACGACAAACCAAGTTTATATCATGAACTAACATCCTTAATGCAGGCAATTCTTCCAATGACAATTCAAATCTCAGCTCATCACATTGACAGTCGACGTGGTCACCTCTCTTCCCAATGACAATTCACATGCCATCACACCACATTGTCAAAGACTAACCCTCTGCATTAGACCCAACTCCATGGATTCAAAAACCACTGGTTACATTGTAACAAACCGACATTCTGTTTCGAACAGATCATAAAGCCAAAAAGAATATCCGACCCATGCAATGGCCAGAAATAGCAGAAGCAGCACCATCAGTTACAGTCACAAACAACAGCACTGAAAATCAGTATAACAATAACAAGATCCAAATTTTACACGACTAAGGAGCAGATCAACCTTGCAAAGCAAACATTGTCAAGATCTAGCCAAAACCAAAGAGATCATAACTAAGGGGTGATGAGATTGGGGAAAAAAAGAAAACTCACAAAGCAGTCATCATCAATGGTGTAGATGTACTTCTTCTTTGACACCATGTAGCCAAAGCAACGGCATGCAGAGTCCTTGAAGGAGATGCAACTGGCCTTGGGACCAAGAATCCTGTTGATGTCATTGCGGTTGTAGAGCTCGTAGTCAAAGCCTTCAGGAACCTTTATGGTCTTTGAAGGGTCACCATCTTGCACAATTATGAGATGGTAAGGCTGAAAGAATGGCCTCCACATCTCCAAGAAATCGAGGTTCCGGATTGTGGGGATCACGATGTCGAGTTCATCTTTCAAAAGGGGTGTTGGTGCTGCCATGGCACAGGATTGGAAACTGAACACAAGGTGGTGTGACTTGTGTGAGTTTTTCACAAACACTGCTGCGTGTTTGAAGATGCAGAGGAACGAGAGAGTTTGTGAAGAACTATAATATAAACGAGAGGCACGTGCGAGTCCGCTGTTTTCGGCACGAGTTAGGGAGCTTTCACAGAGACGTGTCTGAATGTTTAAGGCAAAAAGACTCCTTCAACTTCAATCGTTGTAGGTTTGTGATTGCCGTACAATGAGGTTCAAACTCAACATGTATCAGAAAATACATATTATGTAACTCATAACAATTATTTTGTTTTGTTTTATAAGTTGGGGTTAATGCAAATTGATTGGGTGAGATTGTGATAATCCACGTTATATGATTTACTTTATTTGAAATAAAAAATCGTCTTTTGACCTGATTATGATTATTGTATGATAAGAAGAACACATTTCATTCAAAATCTTAGGATCCATAAAAAAATATTCGGAAAAGTATATATATGTAACCGAGTTGGACAATTTCTTATGTATTATGTCATTATCAATAACATATAAATATAATAATAAAAAAAAAAACTATATTCGCACCGTAATCCTTTATCCTTTTAATCACATTAGCTTGTGAATTTTGGAAATAATTTAAGAAAAAATTGAAAAGTTTAATTTATTTTTAGTATCAGCATCTCTTATTTGTATGCAGCCCAAAAAATCTCTGATTTTGTTATATTTTTTTAGTTATCTTTATCCTCTTTTAAAGACAATATCTGATTATGCCAATTATATTTTACCAATAAAGCAAATTATTTGCAAGAAATTGGAATATGTTCTTACCAAAACAAAATAATTTCATCAGAAAAGAAATTGGAATATATGATTCTCCTTATATTTCAAACTTATTTTGGATTGAGTTATTGAGATGTGTTTTAAAATAAATCACCACATTCAGTGCCAATAGAAGGCATTTATAAATCCAAAGCTTTAAGATAAATTATATTTAAAACATGATTTCCTATATTAAAATACAATTTGTTGTTAATTTTGATTTTTTTGTAATTATCACAAGGATACATTATTATGATTTTAATTATAGGTGGCTTCATGTTAAAGAAGATTCAACGTGTAAACAGAATTAGTGTTAAATAAAATTAAAAAATATATGCGTTGCTCAATTCAATTATTGTTCAACTTTTTGTACAATTTAATGGAATTTTCTATGAAGAAAAAGTCCTCAATAGTCCAACACTCATCTTTGGCTCTTTCTTTCAATGACTGAAATAAGTATTTAGGTACAATTAACTCCAAAGAGATTTTACGTCATTTTCACGAGCTTCGTCAAAACATTAAAAAAGACGTGTTTTTTTCTTATCAAATGTGTGAAGTTTAAAAAGGAACGATATTTTTATAGTATCTAAGATAAAGGGGAAAAGAAAAAGCAATGTCTTTTAATGTATCAAAAAAGTGTCATTTTCTAACTTGGGAAGAATCTTATGGTGATGGCTTGGTCAAATTGGTAGTTACAAAAAGACCCAAAATTTGGACACCTTTGAAAGTGATTTGTCTCAAAAACTCTTTTAGCTTGGTTCACATTTTCTCTTTCTTTTCCATTCAATTTGCACTACTACTAGTCAAAATTGTTTGTGATGATTTTGCCTTCCCCATTCTCACGCCACAAGACTATTCTCAACTCCAATTCTTCTTCCTTTTACCCTCATAATTTTTTTTTAAAAAGTAATTTTATTCGAATTCAAGCCAAAAAAAATCAAAATGTAATCACACGAGTGAATTTTTTTCTTGTTAGAAAAAAAAAAGAAAAAATTTATTTTGAGATCACCGAATTTTTTTATTGAAAATAATTCAGTCCAATACATATACCATTTGTCTAACTTCAATAATAATAAAAGAAAAACTTCACCATTTATTTACAATATTCATACTTCTATATTAATCCACTCTAACTATATATTGTTTGCTATCAACAATAAACTAAGAATTTAAATTTGAAATTAAGAATTTTGAACTAGTTGATTAACGTGTTTAACGATTGTAATAAAGTAATTTTATGAGATATATATTTTTTTCTTATTCTTATACCATAACTTATGGGTTAATTTTTTGCGTTGTGTCTTCTTTTGCGGAGAGAATAGCGGAAAAGGGAATTGGGATGCGTATGCATGTAATTAGGAAGTTACACGTTCATTCATAAATCTCACGTCACCTTTTCTTCGTTGCTTTCATTTGTGGAAAAGTTGTGTACTTTTAAAACATGATTTGAATTTTAAAATACATTTAATAAAAAAAAATGTCTTGAGAAGCATCTTATAAAGGGAGAGGTAAAACAAATAGAGTGGTTTTCGCAAATACTCAAAAGTAAATTGGTAAATGAAAGATAAAAAGAGGTAAACCGTGTGAAGAATGGTGATGGGAATATGGAGTTTTTGAAGTTAGGGTTGACTTGAGAATGTTAGGTGAACAAAATATTAGGCACAATTGGTGGAAAAACAAACCACATTGATCAGCCATTTACTGGGTTAGGCAATATTTAAGTCTAGTGGGCATCATAAGGTCACTCACCAACAATTTCATTTTTTGGGTCAATGTCTTCACGTTTACTTGACAAATATCACATTCCTCACGCACCATCAAGCTCTCTCTTTTGGGGTCAACAATGTCAGTTGAGTTAGAAGCGCAGGGTCATGCTCCAAATTCCAGAACAAGACTTAAAAACTGGAACAAAATTATATTCATGCATAATATTAAGGGTTAGAGTAATTTTTTTATTATTATTAAAATGAGAATTATAATTTTGGTCTACATTTTGGACTTTCCTTTTTCACAAATTTAGATCTCATTTTAATAATTAAGTATAAAAAAGTATTCGAAAAACTAATTTGTTGAATATAAGAGAAGCTAGAAGTGAAAAAAAGTTGGTGCAAATCTAGGTTTATGACAAGCCCATAGGCTTGTTTGAAAACCCAATAGTTTTTCTTTTTTTTTTTTCAGAAAAATAAAATTATTTGGAGCATCGAGACTCAGTGAAAAAAAAAAAAACTATTTGTGATATTAAACTAACTAAACCAAAAAGGTAGCTTTGTCTTATTCCATTTATGAGACAGAAATTAAACATTTTATTTGAGAGATAAGTGCCTTTAAAAATTTATGGATTTCGGAATCATAAGAAAAGTTGGTGATTTTTTTAAAAAACATGTCATTAATTTGGGATTTATATTTACGAGCTTCTTTTATAACAATTTATGAAAAGAATATTAAAAAGAAATAATAAAATGAGTTTTATAATAAAATAAAATTAGTTTAGTACAAATTAAAAAAAATTAGAAAAATTATATAGTACTATTTTCAATTTTTTTTTCTAAAAGTCTTAAAGTGAAACTTATCGAAATATATCCTTAAAAAAATGAGCTCTAGTTGAAGTATCATGATTAACATTTTTAAAACTTTTTGTTAATAATGTTTGATATTCCTTAGTTAATAATTATTAACGATGTTTCAACTAAGTATTAAAGTAACGTAGATGGGATTAATATACTTTAACTAAAAGAAGAAAATTAAAAAGAGAAGAAGAGACTAATTTTCCTTCTCCTTCCTGAGAAAAAAAATCTCTTCCTCTCTATCGCTCATTTTCACCTTCTCTCCTGCAGATCATGACCTTCTTCTTCCCGATCAAGAATCTGAGGTCGTCATTGTACTCATGGCGGAGAACAACAGAAGATCCACCGATTAGAATTTCGTTTCGATAAATATAAAATTTAGGGTTTTGCGAGTTAAAATTTGGGCTTTTGAGAATTTAAGGAATTATTTGTGGTATTAAAAGGTTTCCTCTTACTCCATTACTCCCCAATTTCATGTGTCTCGAGGTTAATTTTGTTTCTCGCTTTAATATCGTTTTTAGGGTTTTCCAAATTGGGGGAGAATGGTACTTCTTAGGTGTTTTGGCGTTTCTAAGACTTTGTAGGAGTTAGGTTAACGTGTAGCATCACCCACAGGTATGGTGATGTGAAGATGACCTATGATAAGGGCTAGAGTAATGGAAGTAAATGAAGCTCTTCAACAAGTATTGTTGGTTGAACAAATTGTGTTTTGGATTAATCAAATAATGGGCTTTAGTTTAGTTTTATTACAAGTTGTAATAAGGGCCCAATTGGAAATTTAGTTATAAGTTTTTGGGAGACCAAGAGGGCGCATTGCTGATTGACTTTTAGATGCCACAATTTCAGTTACAATCAATCATTAAGTAGTTTTCAATTCTTAGGGTAATAAATCATTATTAGCATTTATTTTCCTTTAATGAATATTTGTAACTCTGATGGAAAAACTTCTTTATAAGCTGAACCATTTTTATCAGAAATAACAAGTTGAGTTTATTTTTAGAAATATTAGAGTTTATCTCTTTTATCTTAGTGAGAGTGATTCTCCTAAATTCTTGAGTGATTCAAGAACCCTTGGTTGTATCAAAGGACTTTCACATCCTTTGTGTGTTGCCTCCCTTGGAAAGTGTGATTCTTTCCTTCCACCTTCTTTCTAATTCCTAAATTTCTTACAAGGTCCTAACCCTAAAGATCCTAAATCACCCCTTGTGATTCATATCATATGGGAAGTTTCTTTGATTTTTACTTGTGTTGAAACTTTAGGTTTTGTTAATCCTTGCATTAATGGTGAGTGAAGATTTTAGAATTTGAAGTGAATCATGAACTTTAGTTATTTTAGATATAAATTAAGAGTTGGTGCTCTCTTGAAAAGCTAGTTAGATGGTGCTTAAAACTAATTTAGAAGAGTATATGGTTAAGTGAGTATAATAGCTGATTTTCCTTACTGGTTGTATTGTATTGATAAAAAAAATTAAATTATTAAGTGAACAATGAGTATGCTTATGATATATATATATATATATATATATATATATATATATATATATATATATATATATATAGTGTTGTATGTGATATGATATTGTGAGCATTTGTGGAAAACCTTGCTGTATAAACTGTTTTGAAATAGATTAGCTGAAATAAATATCTTTGTATCATTGAGTTTCTAAACTGTATGGTTGGTCTGTGTTGGTTTGAAGGAGAAAGGATGTACCGTTTTAAGTGAATTATGATTACATAGGAGTTAAGAATTTTAATGTTGGGCTGGACGTTGTGAACTGCATAATATTGGTTTGATTATGGAAATTCTGAGTTGTACTAGCTATGTTTTGCTGAAATATTGCACCTGCATAATCTGACTCTGCCGGGTGTAATCAATTATAATGATGTGGTAATCAATTACTGACGAGGGAATTAGAAATCCAATTTCTCTTTGGTAATCGATTACCAGACCAGTTGTAATTGATTACACAGACAACAGGTCACTCACAGTTGATTTATTAATGTTCTGTTGCATCCTTTGACTATTCTATGTTGAATATGAGTTAATAATGAAATGTGAAGGGCACTAAGACCTCATAATGTGAGAATACAAGTTGTACGACCCAAAGGAAAACTATGATAGTTGTTGAATGATAACTTAATGTACTGTGTAAAATAGTGTGTATGGAATTATGGATAGGTGTAATAGGGCATCCAGACTTCCAAGATTTTCCTAGTCATATAGATGAAGACATCTGTGGTGGGAAGTCAATGGAGACACAACATAGTGTCAATCCTATGTGTGTGTTGCTCTGATGAGAGGTTGAAAAATGATATTGTAGGTTTGGGGCCATAAAAATTTAAGGGTCTGAGACCCCAAATATTCCTCATCAGGTGTCTGCGTTACTGGTCTGAATTCCATATAGTTTTTTAGAAAGGGTCAGTCTTGTTGTGTGATTGTCATTGTAGGATGCTAAACTCTCCTGTGAGTCTAGCCTTAGGATGTTTATGAATGAATAAGTGTTGTTTGTAATGTTATACTGTTTTACATGTTTAATCAAATGGTAGTTTACCCTTGCTTTTTTTGTGTGCTTGATCTTTTGGGATCCTGCTATGATCGTGTTATACACGTGAGTAGATTCCAAATCTTCTGCAGGTAGTAGTAAGACCCAATAATTTGAGAAATGGAGTAGAGACCTCCTAAATTTGAAGAAGTTATTTTGTGTTATGTAATTATGCGTAAAGCATTACTATAATTATGATTTTTGATGTGTGATGTTTTTCAACTATTCTGGATGACTGTAAACTGAACTATTATGCTTCTCATAGGTGAAAAAGTTATTTCCTTCCTTCCTTTAGTGAAAATTTTAAGTAAAATTTACGGGTTATTACAAATTGGTATAAGAGTAGTAGTTTCTAGGAAACCTTAGGGTTATGGACCTGTTATGTTGACTGCATGTAGACTTAAAATAGTTATAGTACATTATAGAATGATATTTCTTGATTTCTTCTAATGTCTAGGATGGCTCCTAGACCACCTCCCCAGCTTCAGCCTCAGCCCAGTCTGAGGTGAGCTAAATACTAAAAGCCAATGAAGTAATGGCCACTTCCATGCAACAACAAGGAGTAGTAATGACACAACAACACCAGGCTGCTATGCAAGAATTGCAAGCATCAAGGGAGATCACTGCAGTGGCAACAACTGCAGTAGTAGCAGCAACTTCTAACCCCACTCCAGCTTCCTCCTCCATTCAGCCACAAGGGCAAGTAGTGTTTGCTGGCTTCTTGAAGCACGGGCTGCCTAAGTTTTCACAAGATTCTACCCCAGATCAGGCGGATATGTGGATGGAAGGGATAGAGAAGATCTTTGATGTTATGAAGTGTCTTGAGGATAAGAATGTTACTTTTATTGTATATCTGTTAGCATAGGAGGCTGAATTTTGGTGGAAAGGGACCAAGAGGCTGATGATTGTCAGAGACGAAGCTATCAATTGGGAAAGCTTCAGAGAGAAGTTCATGGGAAATTATTTCCCACGCAATGCACAATTTTCTAAGGAGGCTGAATTTCTGAAGCTAGAGCAGGGAGATCTATCAGTCCATGAGTATGCTACCAGATTTGAGCACCTGGCCAGATACTATTCTCAATCGAGCATTGATGCATGACTATGCAGCAAATTTGAGGAGGGTCTGAGACAAGAACTGAAGGAGTTTGTGGTGCCGATGTATATGGCCGACTTTCCTGGTCTGGTTGAGAGGGCTAAAACTGCAGAGAGATTGGTGGCCAGTAGAGCCCTCAAACAACAGAGTGAGGTCTTCTAGCAAAACTGGATCCCATTCCGGCAGTAGGATGCCAGAGAGGAGGACCCCGTATGTCCACCCTTTTTCCAGGAGGGAATTTGCTCCTATTTCTCACTAGTCAGGTGAGAGCAGCCAGTTTAGAGGGATGAGCTTACCTTCCTTCCAGCATCAGCAGACCCGAGGTCTTGTTAAATGCTAGAGGTGCCAGAAGTCGGGGCATTTTGCCAGAGACTGTAGAGAGGATTTGTCAGTAGCTTCATCTGGGAGCCAGCAAACTAGAGGTCAAAGAAGGGAGATCAGATCGAGAGCAACCGACAAGGTCTTCACCATCAAGGGAGCAGAAGCTGAGAAGTCCAGTGACCTAGTCCAAGTTTTGTGTTTCCTCTTTGGTCGCAGATTGAAAGTTTTGTATGATTCGAGAGCGACACACTCCTTTGTGCAACTTGATTGTGTTAAGAGGTTGGGTTTGCCTGTTAGGGAGCTTACCTGTGAGTTGTTCGTGTCTACACCAGCGACTGATCTGGTGGTTGCATCCAAAGATTGTTGTGGATGCCCCTTAGTGGTAGAAGGTCGCAGATTCAGAGTGAATTTGATCTGCTTGCCCCTCAAAGACCTAGATGTGATCCTAGGTATGGACTGGCTAGTCCAAAACAAGGTTTTGATTGACTGTGGGCATAAGAGATTGTTGTTTCCCGAGTCGAAGGAGTTTGAGATGTTGTCTATCTTCAAGCTTTGAAGGAAAGTGTTATGCTATCCTAACTCATATGAGACAACCAAGCGGAGATGTTGGATCAAAAGTCCCAATAGTGAATGAATATGCTGATGTATTCCCAGATGAAGTGTCGAGGTTGCCTCCTAGGAGGTAGGTCGAGTTCTCCATAGACCTTATACCTGGAGCAGGACCAGTGTCTATGGCGCCTTATAGGATGACTCCAATTGAATTAGCTAAGCTAAAGAAGCAAATTGAGGGACTGTTGGATAAAAAATTGATCAGACTCAGTGTGTCCCCTTGGGGAGCACTAGTACTATTTGTTAAGAAGAAAGATGGGGGCTACAAAATGTGCATTGATTATAGGCAGCTGAACAAGCTTACAGTCAAGAATAAATATCCTTTACCTTGGATAGATGACCTATTGGATCAGTTGCACGAGGCAGTAGTATTCTTTAAGATCGACCTGAGGTCGGGGTATCATCAGATTCTGGTGAAAGAGGGAGATATTCCGAAAACTGCCTTTAGGTCCAGATATGGTCACTTTGAGTTCGTGATCATGCCGTTTGGAGTGATGAATGAACCAACCATCTTCGTGGACTACATGAATAGGATATTTCATCCCTTTTTGGACAAGTTTGTCATCGTCTTCATTGATGACATACTTATCTACTCACGCTTGCATGAAGAGCATGACCATCATTTGAGAACAGTGTTGGAGATCTTGAGGGAGAGAAAGTTGTATGCTAAGTTGTCCAAATGTTAGTTTTGGATGGAAGACATCAAATTCTTGGGGCATGTGGTGTCTGCTCAAGGGATAGTAGTGGATCCTGCCAAGGTAGAAGCAATTTTGGACTGGGAACGTCCCAAATCAGTGTCCGAGGTTAGAAGTTTTGTGGGACTGGCCGACTATTACAGGAGGTTCATTGAAGATTTTTCCAAAGTGGTAGCTCCTCTAACCCGGTTCACAAGGAAAGACCACCCCTTTGTTTGGACAGATCAGTGTGAGAAGAGTTTTCTAGAACTCAAACAAAGGTTGACCAGCTCACCCATACTAACTATTCCTGATTCAAGCAAACTATTTGAGGTTTTCTGTGATGCATCTAGTCAGGGGTTAGGGTGTGTTCCGATGCAGGATAAAAAGGTAGTGCCTTATGCTTCTAGACAACTAAAGAGCCATGAGAAGAATTATCCCACACACGACTTGGAGCTAGCAGCTGTGGTGTTTGCTCTAAAAATCTGGAGGCACTACTTGTATGAAGCTAGATTTGAGGTATTCAGTGACCATAAAAGCTTGAAATATTTGTTTGATCAGAAGGAGCTGAACATGAGGCAAAGGAGATGGATGGAATTCATCAAAGACTATGACTTCCAGTTGATGTATCATCCAGGAAAGGTCAATGTAATGGCAGATGCTCTCAGCAGAAAGGTGATTGGAATGCTTGCACTGATTATTAAAGAATTGGAATTGATAGAGAGCTTCAGAGATCTAAATCTCAGCTTTGAAATTTCACCAGTTAGTATCAGTTGTGGGGTGATGACTATCACTAATGACTTCTTGGAAATCATTAAAGAAGGTAAGATGAAGGATAATAACCTTGTGCAAATTAGAAACTCTTTGGGTAGAGAAAAAGCAAAGGAGTTTGTCTTGGGAACAGATGGTGTGTTTAGATTCAAGGATAGAGTTTGTATTCCTACAGAAGATTGAGTTGAGAGGAACAATTCTGGAAGAAGGGCACAAAAGCAAGTTGAGTATACACCCTGGAGTGACTAAGATGTACCAAAATTTGAAGGAGACCTTCTGGTGGCCTGGGATGAAGCAGGATATAGCACGATATGTTACTAGCTACTTAACATGTCAGAAGGTCAAGGTAGAGCATTAGAGACCAGGTGGAATGCTACAACCACTAGAGTTACCTGAGTGGAAATGGGACAACATATCTTTGGGTTTTATTACCCACCTACCCAGGACGGTTAGAGGACATGACTTCATCTGGGTCATTGTAGACAGATTGACTAAGTGTGTCCACTTCCTGCCGGTCAATCTAAGAATTTCTATGGACAAATTGACTCAGTTGTACATCAAGGAAGTGGTGAGGTTACACGGGGTACCCTCCAACATTGTGTCAGACAGAGACACAAGGTTTACCTCACGATTCTGGCAGACCTTACAAGCAACATTAGGAACTAGACTAAGGCTTAGTACCGCCTACCATCCCTAGATAGACGGGCAGTCTGAGAGAACCATCAAAACCCTAGAAGATATGTTGAGGGCTTGTGTGTTGGATCATATAGGGGCTTGGGACGAAGTACTTCCCTTAGCAAAATTCACATACAATAATAGTTTCCATGCTAGTATTGGAATGATACCCTTTGAGGTTTTGTATGGGAGGAAGTGTAGGACCCCCTTGCGTTGGTATCAAGATGGTAAGAAATTCCTGGTTGGGCCAGAGTTAGTGCAACAAACTACAGATAAAGTGAGGTTAGTGCAGAGCAGAATGAAGGTTGCACAGAGCTGCCAAAAGTCTTATGTGGACAGGAGGAGGAGACCCTTGGAGTTCTCAGCTGGTGATCATGTTTGTCTCAGAGTGGTACCTATGACTGGAGTTGGGAGAGTCATAAAACCCAAGAAGCTAACCCCGAAATTTATTGGACCCTATCAGATTATCAGGCGTATTGGACCAGTAGCTTATGAGATTGTCCTTCCCCCTCCCTTGGCAAGGCTGCACCCTGTATTCCATGTATCTCAATTGAGGAAATACGTGTCTGACCTGAGCTACATTTTGGAAGCTGATGAAATCCAAGTGAGAGAAAATTTGTCTTTTGAAGCCACTCCATTGAGAGTAGAGGACTCACAACTCAGGCAACTTAAAGGTAAAACCATCAGAGTGGTCAAGGTGGTTTAAAATACAAGTCGAGTGATTGTACATGGGAACTAGGGGAGGAGATGCGGAAGAACTATCCACAACTGTTTACCTGGTAAGTATAATTTTCGAGGACGAAAATTTTAAATTTGTTGGAGAGTATTGTAATATACATTAATTAAAAGAAGAAAATTAAAAAGAGGAAGAGAGAGAAAACCAGTTTCCCTTCTCCTTCATGAAAAAAAATTTAAGGAGTTTAAACTTTAGGTTTTTGTGGGTTAAAATTTGGGGTTTTGAGAATTTAAGGAGTTATTTGTGGAATTAAAAGGTTTCCTCTTACTCCGTCACTCCCCAATTTCATGTTCTCGAGGTTAATTTTGTTTCTCACTTCAATCTCGTTTTTAGGATTTTTCAAATTGGGGGAGAACGGTACTTCTCAGGTGTTTTGGCATTTTTAAGACTTTGTTGGAGTTAGGTTGACGTGTAGCATCACCCACAAGTAAGGAAAACTTCTTTGATTTTTACGTGTGTTGAAACTTTAGGTTTTGTTAATCCTTGCATTGATGGTGAGTGGAGATTTTAGAATTTGAAGCAAACCATGAAGTTTAGTTGTTTTAGATATAAATTAAGAGTTGGTGTTGTCTTGATAAGCTAGTTGGATGATGCTTAAAACTGATTTAGTAGAGTATATGGTTGAGTGAGTATAATAGCTGATTTTCCTTACTGACTGTATTGTATTGATGAAAAATTAAATTAAGTGAATAATGAGTATGTTTGTGATATATATATATATATATATATATATATATATATATAAGTGTTGTATGTGATATAATATTGTGAGCACTTGTGGAAAACCTTGTTATATAAACTATTTTGAAATAGATTGGCTGAAATAGATATCTTTGTATTATTGAGTTTATAAATTGTATGGTTGGTCTATGTTGGTTTGAAGGAGAAAGGATGTACCGTTTTAAGTGAATTGTGATTACACAAGAGTTTGAGAATTTTAATGTTGGGCTGGACATTGTGAACTGCATAATATTGGTTTGATTCTGGAAATTCTGAGTTGTACTAGCTGTGTGTTTGCTGAAATATTGCACCTGCATAATCTGACTTTGCAGGGTGTAATCTTTACAGTGATGTGGTAATCGATTACTACGAGGGAATTAGAAATCCAATTTCTCTCTGGTAATCGATTACCAGACCAGTTGTAATTGATTACACTGACAGCAGGTCACCCACAGTTGGTTTATTAATATTTTGTTGCATCCTTTGACTATTCTATGTTGAATATGAGTTAATAATGAAATGTGAAGGGCACTAAGACCTGATAATGTGAGAATACAGGTTGTAAGATCCAAAGAAAAACTATGATAGTTGTTGAATGATAGACTTGATGTACTGTGTAGAATAGTGTGTATGGAATTATGGATAGGCGTAATAGGGCATCCAGACTTCCAAGATGTTCTTAGTCATATAGACGAAGACATCTGTGGTGGAAAGTCGATGGAGACATAACATAGTGTCAATCCTATGCGTGTGTTGCTCTGATGAGAAGTTGAAAAATGATATTATAAGCCTAAGACCATAAAAATTTAAGGGTATGGGATCCCAAATATTCCTCATCAGGTGTCTGCCTTACTGGTCTGAATTCCATATAATTTTCCAGAAAGCATCAGTCTTATTGTGTGGTTGCGATTGCGATTGTAGGATGCTAGACTCTCCTGTGAGTGTGAGTCTAGCCTTAGGATGTTTGTGAATGAATAAGTGTTGTTTGCAATGTTACACTATTCTACATGTTTAATCAAATGGTAATTTACTCTTATTTTTGTTGTGTGCTTGATCTTTTGGGATCCTGTTATGATCGTGTTATACACATGAGCAGATTCCAAATCTTCTGGAAGAATCTTCTGGAAGTGGTAGTAAGCCCAGTGATTTGAGAAATGGAATAGAGACCTCTTAAATTTGAAGGAGTTATTTTGTGCTATGTAATTATACATAATACATTAATGTAATTATGACTTTTGATGTATGAGGTAAACTGAACTATTATACCTATAATAGGTGAATATTATTTCATTCTTCCTTTAGTGAGAATTTTAAGTAGAATTTATGGGTTATTACACGTATAAAACATAAAGTGCTAATTTTGATTGATTTTCTGTTCTTTTATTATGGTTCTGATTTATTCATGTTGTTAACCAAAGCATAGTAGATTATGTTTGTATAATAAGTGAGTTACAAAGGGTAGCAAACTAAACATAATTTTATTGGTCTTTCTTCTGCAAACCGTGTGAAGTTTTCTCATGAATCACACACCTTTCTTAAAAAAATCGTTGCTTTTCCACCGAACCGACCCACATGCGTATCCACTTCCCATTTCTCATTAATTCTCTTTCTTTTTTGTATTATGAAATAGAGGGTTGAAGTCTTCAAGAACACGAATATGAATTTAGTCTTTGTTCAAACTGAATCCTGCCATTTGAATTGATAGATACGCTTAGCAAAGGCTTTGAAACCTGAGCCCAAGACTTTCCGGGCTAGCCCATGCTGACCAAGTGTGCATCATTTGAAAGGGAAAGGAGCATCCTAGAGTATGGCACACTAGCATCTAGCATCTAGCCTTGACTAAACCATGTTCTACTCTGATCCACAAATGAATATACGCTCAAAGGTTTGCTAAATAAGCTTGGGCTAGGCCTCAGTACTGACAAGTCAGGCCTATAACCAGTCACTGACTTAAGCATCCTCTTACACTTCATGCCCCCACATTTCTTCATTGCCCTTAAAATTTTCCTTAAGTCAAAAGGGTCTTCAAAATTGTACGAAAAGAAGGAAGAAAAACATGAATGGAAAGAGGCTAATTTCATTGATTTCTCTACTTGTTAGAGCATATTATCATACAAAAGAACCTTGGACCCTACTGTTTCCTATATCTCATTACTGTACATGCACAAAGCCTAGTTAGTAAAAGATGAGACCCTTATGTGCAGTCCGTTTGGTGCCACAACTCTAGGAAACTTCATTAGTTTATCGCCTCCTACTTCTTCCCACCTACAATGGACATTAAATATCACATGTCAGAAACTGCATGTGTTTATCACATTAGATATTCGAAACAGACAAACCATGGTTTTGTTAATGTGAAGGATCAGTAACCTCAAACAAACGAATTTTGATGTGATGGATGTTGAAGAGGTAAATAGATGAACTCTCTCACCTGTATCTAGTTACAAAGTAATGCAAGAAAGTGGAAATTTCCGCTATCCCCAACTCCTTCCCAGGACATTGTCTGGTGCCCCCTCCAAATATCAAGAAGTGGCTTTGTGACTCCAGACTGTTACCCTGCATTTTGCAGTTGATCATTAATTATGCTGTTTTGCAATTTGCAAAGCTTCGTATTTAAATGTTAAAAAGAAAAGAAAAAAAATATAGGGTGTGTTGTTACAAACCAGCCATCTCCATGGGTTGAATGTTAGTGGATCATGATACAGAAATGGATCATAATTGATCTCTCTCGTATATACATATATCCTCCACCCTTTAGGAATCAAATACCCTGAAAACACGTAGAAAAGCTCCAATAAGTCTCTTAATTGCTTTAAGAAGATGCTAGGTGACACATATTGTTGTTTAAAAAAGTGAACATCGTTTTGTGAAATCCATAAATGGCCCCTTTCATGATTTCCATCTATGACTAAAACATTAAAAATCTAAAGTAAGACCAGTAACCAAGAAGATTTTGGGATCGAACCACTTGTATGGAAAACTTGTTCTATACTAATGGAACAGTGGAATGGGTCCAGTTAGGAAGTTTATCTCTTAGGTAATGCCATGTGTACAATTACATTATCCTAGGGATAGATAATTTACCGGGTGCTTTCTAACAAGTTTTGTTGATGCAGAAAAAGTTACTGAAAGAAGACCCCAAAAGTCAAAAATAGCTTCTTGAGCCCATAAACCTAAGAATACAACAAAAGCTTGAGACATACTATCACCCACCGTTTAGTTCCATGTCGTGAGTTGTTTTTCTTAGAACCCCATTAACTATTGTAGCTAATCTCGAGGTCTCAAAAATCACCTGCAAAAGGCAGAGATGGCAAACAATATCAAAATTGTGATAAAAGATTCAACACAATTATCCAAAAGAAAAAAACCAAATCAAACAGAATAACATTAATGAAAAGACAGCCGCATCTCACCGCACGAGTAAACCTCATTGATTTGAGATCATTACAGTCTATTGGATCCTCTGGCTTTTTTCTTTCCCTTATGGCAAAGTGCTCTTTCTGCATTCAGTGTTGTCACAGTCAGGACAGACAATACAATAAAACGAAAACAAAGATACCTAGGGAACATGATTATTTTTGCACTCACTCTCATTTCTTCAAGAACTTTGGGATGGTCATGGAGATACTTCACTGCCATCATTGATGTAGTTGAAACAGTTTCATAACCAGAATACATAATTGTAATAACAAGATCAATGATCTCCTCATCAGTTAGTTTGTATCGGTTTTTATCTTTGTTCATCAAGCAACCAAGCATGTCCACGTGGGCATCTTGGGATGCTTTCCTTTCAGATAGCAACTGACTCAGAATGCTGATAATACTCTTTCTTGCCTACAAGACATGTTAAAGTATACATATCAATCTATAATCAAAGAAATAGAGTGCAATGTGATTATCTGAATGGTCTTATAAATCTGTGAAACATGTGTATTTTGATTGTTACATTAGTAAAAGTGAATTTGTAATATATATTCTGGTAAATTTGATTTTAGAATAAAGTAAATTGTGTTTATTTAAAAAAAAATTAATAGTAGAATTCAGTATTACTTTTTATCAGATACTCTACAAAAGTTGTTCCAATCTTCACACAGAAGATTTTGAGCTAAATTATTTTTCTTTCTTAACTTGAGACCAAACAGGATCAATATCAAACACCGATGGATAAAGATCAAGCACCATACCTGCAATCCACGGCGATAATTTGTGCTAGGAAGGTTAATAGGCAACGAGAGTGTTCCTAAAACTAGTTTAAAGAACTCTGTCATGAAGGGTTGAGCTATTGAGCTGGATTCCATACCAGCAATCTGCTTCAGGGAAGAGAGAAATGCCATCTGTTCCAAATATTTGAGAATTTGATGTCAAGAAATCTGATAAACGTTTCCTGTTACTTTGTGAAGTATATTCAGTTTTCAATTGATGGTGATACAAACCTCTTTAGTTTTCTGTTGAATGTTTATGACTTTGTTATCCCAATCAATCAAATGGCTTCTCATGAACTCATCAACTTTTGGTAAAAGCTGATCCCTGATCAAGGTGGGGCTAATGATTGAAAGCAGTGCCCCTCTCATGTACTTGTGAGTGGAGCCATGAACAGCTGCAATATTGCGTTTGCCTAGAATATCTAACATGGATTGTGGGTACCCCGGAACAAGCCCTTTTGCTTCATTCATCAGTATGAATCTATTAAGCTCCGGATCCATGGATACAATAGTAGGACACCCGAGAATGTGAGATTTGAAAAAACTGCCATACCTGCCATTTGCAAAAGAGAAGAAAAAAAGTTATAATCATAACCAATGAGGTAAAAGACCAAAAGTACAAGCATGAACAGTATTTAACTTACACCCCCAGTTTAACTAGTTTGAGGAAATATATCGCTAAGATCATGTTTTGTCCAACAGGTATGTTTTCTTTTTCGTGTTATTCCTATTACACTCTTTTTCAACAATCTCTACAACCTTCTTTTTTTTCATATGTCCATCACATCAATTATGTCTCTCTTTGTTCTACAAAAAACAACTATGCGAAAAAAAATTGTTGTGCATATCCAAATTCTCTTTTTCATTTCACACGTTGATGATGTGAGTGTCATTCATTAAGGACAGTGAGAGTTTATCTTTCCATGGATCTTCATGTATATGCCTTATGTATGACCCTACCCCACTTTCCTCTTCTCTTCACTCCTAAAACTACAACAGAGTGAATAGTAGTTCATAGATTTTACTCCGGAACAACGTTCATTGGCATCACTTAAACCCCACTTCATGAATGACCAGCCACAAACTGCTGCTCATGAAAACGCAAGATTCTAGGCCTAGTAAACACCATAACCTTAAATACTCTGGCAAGTCACAGTGTCATGCAGGGGATGCTGATGAAACAGCTTTCAATGAATAAAAAAAGGATAAAATATGCAACAAATCATTCTCACTTCAAAAGCACAAGACTTACTTGAACTGTTACCATGTTACCAAAGAAACTTTCTCCAATTATACAAAAATGAACATAACTAAGCTTATTTGAACACATGCACATAACTACGGAGAAACAAGGACATACCTTGCCCTCTTGTTCTTCATGAAGTTTGGACCTTGCTTAAGAAACTCAGTTGTCTCCCCAAAAACTGGCCACCCCATTGCGCCAGGAGGCAAGCCTTTCCTCCGGTATCTAACTTCATTCCACTTCAAGAGAGCAGAGCAAAAACAGAGCACCAACAGAACAACACCAAGAATTTCCATGAACAAAGCCATTGGTGCCCTCAAGAAGAAACTTGAAGATACCAACAGCCTGCTTCAGATGAAATTACAAGAAGTGCACACACATACACGCATATATATAGGTCCTTGAGCTACCATTTGTAAATAACAAGAATAGCTACATAGACAAAAACCGCCACTCTATAGGCTAGTGGCATCCCCTGTTGTAGGCCTTGTAGATTTAAAAAATTAAAAAGTGAACCCCCAAAGAAAAAAGAAAACGAATTCGAGATTATAAGAGTGGAAAAAGGAGTTGCCTTTTGGGGATGATATCAGGGGAGTCCACAACTCAACGCAGCAGACATTACCAGACTAGAATGATTTGTGTATAAAAAGTATACAGATTTCAGGCAACAAACCTCTGTTGCCTTTATAGAAGGAAGAGAAGTAATGAAGGGTCGGTTGGAAGGATGTTGATTGATGATTGTTCAATGAAGTATATAACAGTAATTAATTTACTGCGCCAGTTCTTTTTGTACAAGGTGCTGTTGGATTTGGGTTACCATTGGATGGAAAATGTTTTTTTATTAATATCTATTATTATTATTATTTCTTTTTTAAACAATACAACCCTGAGGAATAAGAGTATTGCTGCTTTGATTTTGACTTTAGTTTCAGAAAATTATTGGTGTGAGATTATTTTAACTTTATCAATAGTTTTCATGTGCACGTAAATATATTAAAAACTTAAATAGTAAATATTAGTTTATGATGATCCTATCTAGCTTTCTATTGTAAAATAATGATTGACACAGTAATTGGTTATCATGCACTTACATATTATACAGCAGATTTATCTAATAGAAAAATTGTGTTCTATTTAACTAAGTGATAGTCACAATCTTTTGCACAGTGAATTAATTTATAATAAAATGGAATGTAAAAAATTCATAATAACTAGTAACAACAGGTTTCTAACTTTAGACTCGCCATGTTGCAGTTCCATAGTTTCATCTTGTGGGACTGTAATTCCTAGGGAATCATTCAACTGTGTTCTTGACTTTTTGGACTGTTCATATTGTGGCCTTCCGCAATGGGTGAATTACTTAACAAGAAGCCACATCCATCTCAATCATGTCCATGCAAAAAAGAAAGAAACACGAAAAGGAAAACAAACCCAGAATTAGTATGTGTACACATACACCTATTAAATATTTACATGTATCACATAAATCATAATCATGAAAGAAAAGTCTTGCCATTTATATCTTAACCAATATGAAGTTCCATTGCAAAAATTGTTACCGTCCCAATAAAACACGTTGTAAACATCTGTGACTGATAATTTCTATCTCAGTTATGTGATTTGTCGAATAAATATGAGTAAAGAATTCATCATTTGCAGCTACGTAGATAAGTACTTAGTTTTCTGCTAATCACATCCGGTTGAATTAACAAGGAAATGAACATGCAGTGTCTCAGAAACCAACTCAGATAGCGTACACACTTTTTCAGAGATGGTTATTGATTAACTGTTCGGTTTTGGCCTCCTTGTTGATGGCAAAAGTTTGCATGGTCGAGACTTCATGAGAGACACGCAAAGTAATTTTTTGTTTCTAAGGACATTAATTAACAAAGTTAAAACAATTTTTTATTTTAAATTATAAAAGAACTTGTTTTTATTTTATCTTAAGAACATCACTTAACATTTGTCTTTCACTTTAGATAATGACATAATAACTCAGGTAATGAATTAGTTTGGTGTTTCATATGATGTTTTCCAACCGAAGATAGATACTTCACCTTACATATATATATATATATATATATATATATATATATATATATATATATATATAACTATTGGATCAATTCTTCCATATTTTCGCCATTTAAAAAAACTTTGAAGAGATATATTGTAAATAACGTTTAGAAGTTAAAAAAAGTTGATTTTTTTTTTTAAAGAAAAATAATCTTACATAAAACATACAAAAGGTACATAAAATGATCGATAAAGAACATCAAAATAAGTGAGAATATTTTAGCAAGAAGAATAAATAATGTAAGCAATGATGTTGTAAAAGATTTTTAATAGTGTCATTCAATTATAAGATGTAACAATAATTTTTTTATCCCAAAATTATTATTTTAAGTGGTGGCACTCATGAAAGCTTTTATGTCACAGAACATAAAATGTTAACTCAGAACGCTTCTATTATCGTCGTGTCACTATTTTTCAATAATCCTATCATTTAAGATAAAAATAAAATAAAATACATTATATAATAAAGAGAAATAAAAATGTTATCATTTTTTTTAGGTATAGCTTTACTCTTCATAGAATATTAAAAACACTGTAATTTTAGACAAGAAACAAAAGTCCATCAAGTTGACACGTGACCATTGATCAAATATACTCATTATTAATGATATGTTTAGTTTTAAAAAGTTCAAAAACTAGGTAAAAAAAGGAAAATATTAATAAAAAATAGTTATACTTTTATTAAAATGATTATATATATAATATACAAATAAATAAAAAGAATTACTATATAATAAACAAGGGTAATATTTTCTATATTCCTCTAACCTTTTTTCTTTATCTCTTTTTTCTCTCTAAACTGAGAAGAAAAAATATTTATGTAAGACTTAAAAAAAAAAATCTTCCTAATACATGTCCTTCTAAAGAGAGGATTTTTTTTTAATTTTTCTTTTCCATTGAAATCATTCCTTTTTTTTCCTTTGTTTAAATAAATATTTATGAAAAGTAAACGAAAAAAATAACAATAAAAATTAATCAAAATCATTTTTAAAAATTTTTGGATTTTTAAAATTAATTGAATCGATTTAATTTTCAATTTAAAAATCAGAAATTAATTCAAACTAAATTAAATTAAATTTATAATATATATTACTTAAATTAAAATATAGAATGGCATTTTTTGAATTAATTAATTTTTTATAATTTAAAAAATATATTATTTTTTTAAAATTAAATATAAAAGTAACTAGAAACAAAATTAAAACTATATTTTGTATAATATTTTTATTATATATTAAATAATTATTTTATCATAATATATTTAAGAAAATGATAATAAAAAAATCATAAAAATTGAAAAAGTAAAAAATACATATAAATTTAATTTATTTATCTATAAATTGAATCAGACTGATACAGTGAACACTTTATAAGTAAGGAATTAATTCCATAGTATTAGTGTCAGAGCGGCAGAACAAATGAAAAGTTGCATTTGATGAAAAAATTAATAGTTTTAAAGTTTAGCTTGAGAGATTATGTTTAATTCTCGTAATAATTTCGGCCATTAGTATATTAATCTTTTCTAGACCTACCATATATGTTTTTTTACTTCAAGAACATGTTTTTTATGGGGGCAAAACCATACACAAAAGAACACAAATCGCTGTTCGAAACTCATCTTTATCCTTAAAATCTTGAAAATTAGAAACCTTAAAAAAATTGAAGAAACAAGGGTGGGTTTCAGCCATGTTCACCGACTGAACATTGGACATGAACCGTACAAAAGATGGTGGCCAATCAAAGTCATTGGATCAAGATGAGATGAATAATGCCATGCCATCCTATTATAAAAACTGTCATTTTCTTCTTAGTACTGTTTTTTTTATATGTTTCTTCTTAGTATTATTTGTAAAATATATATGTTCAGTTCAATATTATTCATTCTTTAAAAGAGTTGAAGCAAATTAAAAAGTATTACTTGATTTGTGTTTGATTCTTGATGAGAATTACGACGGAAGATCAATATTAATTAAATAATCCTAAATTCAAAACTAGTAAAAGTAATTTCAAAATTAGTGGTGGCGATGAAGTGTACGAGAGTTTGATGATTGATTAAATTCTACGTAAAAGTACGAGATGATCACGCCTCTAACATGATTTCAACGAGAGGTGAGTTGGTGGTGTGATTTTCTGGCTAAAATCGATTTCCTTCCTCAATCGTGGTTTTGTTTTTTCTTTTTGACTAAATTTGCAGGAAGAAGAGGACACGTCTTCAAGTGGCATAAAGGTTAGATTGGATAGTGACCAAAACAAAAGTGTGGGTCTACCACCAGATCCGTAGAAAGATTTGACACCAAACAATGAACCTCTTCTTCTTCTCCCGTCACAAATAAGAAGCATGGGTTATACACAAATTACCATCGTCATTTTCTCTTTTCATCTTTCTTGTGTTTCAGCTTCTTGCTTTGTAAGGTGCTCATCAAAAACACTGCTCAATAACTAAACAAATCACAGTCAAAATTTTTTAACTTTCTTGACAATATTTAATGAAATTTTTATCATCAGAAAATATCGTAGCTGAGAATAATTTTTTATACCAAATGCCACTTAACACCAAACTAAAGAAATCCAATGTTATAATAAAATTGTAATTGCTTTATTTTAAAGTTTGTATTTCTAGTGCACTTCCATACACGTTACCACTTACAAACACCTAACCTTTGAGTTGTTAGTGAATTATTTTAATATATGATGATTATGCATGTAGATGAATTATATGAAAAAAGTGAAATAAGATGAGAATGATTGCAAAGAATATACGAGCAATTAAGTTTATTAACAAATATTCCTTATACATATTAATATCAAGATTATGATCTTGCTACGAACTTTTGTGTGAATAAGGTTAGCAATTGGCAAACCACATGATAATAATTATAATCTATTTTAGAGTGGTTTACGAAGATAATTATAGTTTTATAGGAGTAAAACAAGCTAAATAATTGTACAAGTAATTAATATTTCATAAATTTGTTCAGTCTAATTAAGAAACTAGTGTTATATAGAATTTGTTCCTCTTTTCATAATTGATTTTTTTAGAGTTTGAAACATAAAAAGAGTTTATTGGGTTTGGCTGCTTTGAATAGTGCAAGAAAGAACTTTTGTGGATGCCACAGAAACTAAATTTGGCTTATGATTGTTACAAGCATCCAAATTTGGCTACATGATTGTTGTAATCATTGTTCAAGGTATGCTTGCTTGTACAATACTAGTCAATTTTTTCTTACAAAAAAACATTGTTTTCTTTCTAATTAATTATAGAAATCAAGAAATACGAAATTGACAGGACTCCGTGAGTGTGAACAGAAATATGAGTAATTAATTAATATAATACAAATTATTCGTACAACACCAGTGAATTGAAATATTTTGGTTCAAAAGATCTGTTTTCAATTATTTGTCATCCACAAAAACTCAAATTTAAAACTATGGTTGAAATGTCCAGATAATGGAACATGTTAATTAGGAAAACAAATTAAGCTATGAACATACTTGATTTAAATAAATAAATAAAAGATCATAAAAAATCACAATGCACATACGATAAGACTTGAGGTGGTGGATGAGAAAAGAGATTAAGGGAAGTGAAGAATGGAGATAGGAGATAGGAGATAGGTTAAATAGATAGAAGCATGTTAGGGTGGAAGAAAGGTGTGTCAAATAATTGGTTGGAAGATGTGGGCCATGGCAATGGTTGCAGAAAAGAAAGAGAGGAATGTCTACCCACACGCATGCATCAAGTTTATACCTTTTTTTTTTTCATTTATTTCTCATTTAAACCAAAGTCTGTGCTATGCATTTTTTTTTTGTCCGAAAAGTTTGTGATGTACATTGAGACAACTAGTTTGCACGAGGGTCTCTGTTCTGTTTTCTTGTGCTTTTTTCTGTACCTTTTCATCCCTTAATTTCCATCCCCAAAAGTCACATTAACTTTATCTTGATAATTTCCCTTTGGGGAGAATTTATTTCAGGGGAAGAACTTAATTTCATCTCTACTGAATGTCAGTATTTTTATTCTAAAGCTTGCATACATGTCACATGTGCACTCGTGAGAAACTTTATGTATAATTGAAGGAGCAATTGTGGGTCTAAGTTAGAGTTGAGAAAGAGTGGACACATTTACTATAGTCCCTAACACCATTTTTGGGTGGTTTATCACTTTTTTTTTTCTTCTCTTTTGGTCAATTCTGGTGAGGTTGTCATGTAGTTCTTGATGATGTTTGGCTCCACATTTTGAGCTATCTCAATCGTGGATCTAGCTTGGCCCAAGATACTACTCCTACTACTGCTACTGCTACTACATGTTATGTTATGTTATATATTATATATATCTCTCAAAGTTTCACCACACCATAATGGTATTGGTGAGGAACATTTATTGATCACTTTGTCCGAATAAAGCCAATGCATACCATTTTGATCACGGCTCTGTTTTTGGCTGATTCTATCGACCAGTGGCTGTCAAGAAATTTTAAATTTTTCAGCTCTTCATTTTTGCTTCGATAGGTGTACTATAATCATCAACTTTTGTTATCTTCTTTTGCTCCAAAAATGTGCACGATTGTTTGTATTTTTGTTTCGACGTTATCATTCATGAACCATCTCATTCAGTTTTTTTCCACCAATGAATCCGCACTGCATCAATCTCTCTGATTATGTGGTGCATAGCTTCATCACGCTTTTTCACTGTTACGGATTCTTTTTTATCATCTCATCATCATTTCCACACCCCAATCAACTCTCAATCTTATCTTATTTACTTACAAATTTATTTTCTATTATTTTGTTTTCAAATAAAATTACAAAAGATGTTTTATTTTAATTTTTTTTATTTCTATTCTATTCTATTATTTTGGCTATTAGTAACATGCTATTAACAACTAAAAACACTAGTGTAATAATTATGCTCTATGTGAGCTTGAGTTTGCATAATAAAATTTGAGTACAAATTTTTAATATTACAAACATGTTATTTGATATATAACATAAGGATTCATTTTTCTACAAATATTTTTGTTATAAATAAAAATTATTAAAAAATGTAATTTTTTATGAGTCTCTTAATAGTTAACACAAGTCTCTTTCATAATTACATTATTTTTTATGAATATCCGACAAGTTGTAACTATGTAGTCTCCATTTGGCATGTGGTGATGAAAAACATTGAAAAAGATGGAATATATTTATTAATTGCTTCCTTGTTATCTTCAAACCGTTAAATCACGCATCTGGGACGATACCTTAAAACATAAAATGAGATAATATCCAAGATTCTAATCAAGATATATGAAATGTGGCAATCTTATTTTTCTGCTTCTCTTTTATTCAATACCGTAATTATGTCACAATCTTTTATGTCCCTGCACGCGTGGATATTGACATTATTTTAAGAAATACATGTATTAATTCATACACATTTTCAAAATAACAATATTTACTTCTATGTTAAATTATTAATTTGGTTTTGTAAAATTCTATAATCACATCAATTTAAACGTTTTAAATAAATTTATTTTAATATAATGATTGATTAATTTAGTTTAGCGCGTCATGTAAATTGAAGTTATACATTACAATCAATATATACGTTTCAATTGATTATAAATATCAGATATGGAATTATCTTAACTATTGGCATAACTCCACCTATTCACATATAACATTATGTTTTCCATCAATTAAATTTGATAAAAGAATGAGTAAGAAAGAGGGTCTTTTTTTTATTTTTATTTTTTTTTAAGTTAGAGAAGAGTGTGTGTTAGAGAAGATAAGAGTATGATTAATTTTCAGTGTAGAACATATTCTTGTTTTTTTTTACTTCTCAGTTTCAAGCTTTGAAAAGTGTAAACCCGTTTGCATAACTGAGACAGGTTTCCAAACACACCCTGAATCCTCTGGTACATATATGTTGGAAAGAAAATGGAAAAAAAAAAAATTCTTCTCTGTTTCTTTCCTTTGCTTTAATGAAATATGAAAACGTATTTTTTTCTTTTCTTCTCCTTGAGATAGCAACTTAAGAAAAAATAATAATGGAGGTTGCTTGTGCAGACCTAGAAGTGTAGGACTAGCAGCTAGACTCGGTTCTCTTCAGAGGTCAGAATCAGACATGAACGCTTATTTGTTTTCTAGTTCTTTTCTTTACAACTTTATTATTATATTATTCTTATCACACAACGCAAGAGAAAGAGAGAGAAGACTCTTCTCTGAATCCGCATGATGATTGAGTACACGTGTGGCAGGTCCTATCCACGTGCACCTGTTTGTATTCTTTGAATCCATCTACTTGTCGCTTCTTTACTTCCTCTTCTGTATCATATCTTTTCTACTTTTCTCCATTCCATGCTTCCATGCTTCTCACCTCAATCTTTCAAACCATATCTTATTTTCTTTACCTTCTAAGCTACCAGTAAATATAAAGGGGGGGTTTTTAACTGGACAAAACTATTCATATTGTTTCACGTAAGTAACATCTTACTAATTACCATTTTCCTCATACTTTTCATTTTTAGATAAACAACAAAAGATGCACCATATTGCTGCTTAACTGCGATAGTATGAAAGAATTGTCATAATTTTACCACAACCAATTGTTAGGTTGACCGGTTCTTCCTGGAGAATAGATCCAAATAGATAAAGATGATTTGTCTCACTTATTTAAGAGGAGGGATTGGATTAAGATTATACCTGAAACACTTGCACTCAAAACATGAGAACAAATAGGGGAAGGGTAGAAGAAAAATAATTGTGAATTTTTGAAGTGTAGCTTTTTATTTTTGAGATTATTCATCTTCTTTCTCATTTCTGAATATTGCTGTTTGGTTTGTTTTGATTAATTGTATACATACATAGATAGTCTCTTATACCACCATTTAATTAATCATAACACATTTATTCCTCTGGTCTCAACGACTCCTAGTTTTTGATGTGGAGACTCTCATATGCTCTTGTTCTTGTTATTTTCTTCACATATTCTCCCAATTTGGAGGAGTCTTATTATGCTGCATTAATATTCTGGTAGGAACTGTCTTTATTATTTTCCCCATCACCAATCACTTGTTTTGTTGCAATGAAATTATAATCTCCGAGAAAAACAATTTTCCAAATATGGTATTTTGGTCCTTCAGGAATTCCTGATGTTGTATTTTCTGACGTGAATAAATGCAGAACTTCAATTATGTCGTGCTTAGTAAAGATAGGATTGAAGGATATATCTAAGTACAACATAGGCAGATAGAAGTGGATTTAATTTAATATTAGAGAGTTTGAGAGCTTTTCGGGTTAGATGGATATGAAGACGCTTGTGGGTAGCTATAGTTTATCTGAATCAGGACCATCTCTGAAATGAAGATCGAAACTTATAGGGATTGAAAATCACGTGAAATTTGATCTTCACCTTGGATCCCATCATCAACATTACTCTGATAAACTTAAAAACATATAGATAGAATACTTAGGCATTAATAAGCCACACTTAGCAAAAGATTCTTGGGTTTCTGGTGGCTGGCTCCACTTGACGATAACAAACACCTCACCCCATGTGTAGAAGGTCCCCTTTGGGTTTGTTTGATAGTTGAGGAGTGCTTTTGTCTTTGCTGTTGTTTCTTTCATTCCCACTGATGCAATTTGTATTAAAATCTTTCATTCCCTTGCTTTCAGCCCACATTAGGTAACCTTATGTTAGAAAGGAGTACCAAAACCCATGTGATCCGGTGTCTGCTTGGTCACATTGAGGAGGAAGCTCAAGAACTTGTGGGGCTCCCCTGGGACAACTCTTGTGCCACAAACAACAAGGGAAAATGATGCCTGATTGCATGTTACCCCCTCGTGGGAATATCGTACCTTGGTACAAAAACAAAGTTATTGACAAGTACCAGACAGTTAACTTGTGACCCCCGTTACCAAGTTTTGTACCTTCCCTCTCTTTCCATTTCAACAAATCAAAACCTATCAAATAATGCATACTCCATTGTTGCAATTTCTTGTTACTTTTCAGCTTTGTCAATTACTTTCCAAGCCTTGAAGTTGACATCTCCACAATCCATTCAAAACAACAAGTTAACATCCTATAACTGCCTTTAAGTCTACTCTGTTTTAGATCCATCCATGATTTTAATATACGCTCAGGAATGAAGTACTTTTTTAAAAGAAGGGCCATAATTATAACCATATCTTGTACATTTAGAATTCATCTCTCAATCATTTACGTGAAAAATAACTTCACAGTCTGCATGTGAGCCATGGTTTAAATTAGCTATCAAGTTTTTGTGATCAATCAATCATAACATAAACCCCCTCTTGAAAACACTTTTCATAAATTATGCCACAAGAACCGTCCACAACAACTTCTGTTCTTTCTTTTTTCTGCAGTGAATTACAATGTCCCACTATTATTATAGCACAAAGCCACCAAATAATCTTGGAAGAGATAGCAAGCATTAGGTTAATCATCGGATCTGTATTCTATGCACAATATTTTCCGAAAAAGGTCAAGATAGATTACTTTTATGTGTTTTTTTAATTGTTGTAATATTGCAGCATGTGTGAGACACTTCCTAATCTACCTAATCACATGCTTCGTAACAGAATAATACTACGTGGGTTGAGAGTAACGGATTAAACTGCTGAGAAGGTTAATAATAGAGATTACATAAATGATTAGTTGAAGATGAAGTGATGAAACCATTGAAATGTGTGTTAGAATGATCAGAGTAGATTCACAAGCTGAGGTTGACTTGCTACCTCTTTTTGCTCACAATCTTATGGGCTCCCTCTGACCCTGACCCTCTCTGAATATGTGTCGGTGGATACATTTACTACACTGCAACATGAATGGAATGACTCTTCCAAAGTAGGAGTATCACATGTCCAAGTTAAAGGTTGGCCCCAATATATGTGGCTAATCTCAAAATGCAAATCCTACTTTCCGGAAAAATGTAATTGTACCACAAAACAGTTTTCCTTTGTATTCCAAATTGAGATTTGAAAATCCTAAAAAGCTTTGTACCAACAGCTCATTTTTTTCTTCGAATGAAATGATCAAGCAAATCGCTCTCTCAGGGCACGCTTGATTGATGCAAGATAGAAAAATGATTCCCTCTGTGAAAGTGATATTTCACATGCTTTCAAAGTACTTTTATTTGTTTATCAGTAATTCCTTTGATACTGTTGGGATTTTTCTTTTGCCAGAATTAAAGAATTAAAAGAAGGAAAAAAAAAAAAAAGGGAAGCTGAAAAGGATTAATTAAAGTAAACTAAACTAATAGGAGATCAACCAAAAATATTAGATTTGCATGGTGAAATACAACTAAGTTGTTATGGATTTAAGTCACAAAAAGCTTCACCATTGATGTGTGTTTACATTTAAAAACTGATAAGGCCTGTTTGTCGGGTCATAGGGTAGCCAAATTAGTATCCAATGCCAGCAAATGGTGTTGGAGTTAAATGGATAGGCGTAATTTTTTGGGATTATCTTTTTGTTCTTTGATTACTTTTTGCTTTAAATCATTCTTAACTTGCAACCCATTATTCATACAGCAAAACATGGGAGAAGCAAACTGTGTGTATCTTGTTCTATGATTGAATAGCATCCAAAGAATCATATGCATAAAAAATGTGGATTCAGGATATTTTCAATTCTCATCTTCACATGTACTTTCGTGGTTCTTTCTTAGTAGCTTCTCATGCACGTGGCCCTTTATTTCATCCCAGCATAGCCATCAATTTCATTATCTATTAAAAAAATATTTTATTCATAGAGACTTTATTTTTTAATTCAATTCCATTGAATTTTATCCAATTTGGGATTTGAATTTTGATTGAATATATAAATTATAGATTTTTCGGTCAAAATAGTAAATAGGATGAAAACAATTGTATAACCTTTTTTTTTTCTTTCACTACATATTACAAAAAATGAGGAATAAAATTCTAACAGCATCTGAGCCCAAGTCCAAGTCCAAGCTTACGACTTTGTTATTTGGGCTTATACAAAGGTTTTCTTTTTGCAACCCTTTTCTGTCATTTCGCTAATTATGGTTTATTGTTGGAAAGAAGCTCAACACGGTTTGTTTAGAATTCTCTATGAAACTCAGTGAAATTATTAGAATAATAATGATTGAGTTCTATCTACCAAACATCTCACTCATATACTGTGTCTAATGATCTATAAAAGC
>OY731398.1:18278232-18301245 GCA_963425845.1 Sphenostylis stenocarpa
AGACCGCCGTTTCCTCTCGGACAGAGTCGAGACCGCCGCTCCGGAAAGTCCAGCACCGCCGGCCTCGTTCATGGCAGGTCGAGACCGCCGTCCGGATAATCCGCACCGCCGTCTCGACTCAGGTGGCAATCGAGACCGCCGTCTAGGAAACCCGCACCGCCGTCTCGCCTTCGCAGAACCGAGATCGCCGTCCGGACAATCTAAACGGCGGCCTGCCCTAGCGTTGAGACGAGACGGCGGTCTGGTCCTTCCAGACGGCGGTCTCGTCCCTTCAGGGCGAGAAACCTTATTTTTCGGGCCAAAAAACCTTCCTATCTTAGTACGGGAGCCTAATAGTCTCTCCTAGTGGCTTGTTAGGCTTCGGCCGTCTTCAAATAGGAAGCTTTCTGACTTTATTATGAGGCCGGGCAAGATTTGGGGTCTACATGTACAATTTGTATTTCAAACAATTGCGTAAATATAAACAAACAACAGTTATTAAAGCCAAACATTAAAGCATGTTATAATACAAGGTAGGGTAAAAGCGTAATTTCTCGGTTTATTTATTTAAGCTGGCCCATCACTAAATGGGATCAACTCTCTAGGCTTCCCCAGTGGAGTCGCCATCTGTCACCGCCATCAAAATGAGGCGGTCGGAGCGACGCGATGATTCCGACTTTCCAATTTTCGCGTTTCATGGGTGTGGTTACAACGCCTTTAGGTTGTCCGATAACCGGGCTGAACCTAGGGGCGAGGTTTTTGAAAAAGTGTTCTTGGATTGTCCGATAACCGGGCTAACCCAAGAACTAATTTTGAAGGGTTCTTATGGAGTCGTCATCGATGTTTTTACCGGAAACATCGAAAAAGGAGTAAAAAGGTGTTGGTTTTTGAAAACCAACTTTGATCGTTAAAACCAGAGTTTAGGTAAGGGAGTTAGTTACGTGTAAGGGAAGTGTTAGTTCCCTTACGACGCCCCTTTCGGGTTCCCTATGATAGGCCAGCTTTTTAATAAATAAACTTTGTGAAAAGACGCTTTTACCCTTTTATTTGCGGAATTAAAAAGAATGACTACATGGCCCTAATATCTATTACATAATTTAATCATAATAATGAAAGCAATAAAGAGATAGAGAGGAAGAAGAAACCTCCGAAGCAAGCTCTTTAATTAATCTCTTGAAAATTAGGGTGCGTTTTGGTAGCCCGTCACTCTTTACAACGCCGGAAAAACTCTCGGAAACGCTATAAAATCTCTAAGAAACTCTCAAAAACTCCGGAAATGCTTTGGAGGGGTTCTAGGAAGAGAATTTGAAGAGGTTACAAGAGAGAAAGTCGAAGAATTGTGTGAAATGAAGAGAAAAATGCGTCTATTTATAGGGATTCGCGTTTGTCAGGTTGAGACGGCCGTCTCGTCTAACAAGGTCGAGACGACCGTCTCGCCTTGCAAAAATGGCGAGAAGGCCGTCTCGCCAAACGAGAAGGGGGTCTCGCCATTTGCAAGTGGCGAGACGGCCGTCCCGAATGCGAGATGACGGTCTCGACCTCTGAAGGCGAAAAATCCTTATTTTAATGCAGAAAATCCCTCCTATCCTAGTATGGGGCCTAATAGTCTCTCCTAATGGCTTCTTAGGCTTCATCCATCTTCGAAAAGAAGGTCTTCTGGTCTTATTATGAGGCCGGACAAGATTAGGGGTCTACAAGCACTCATTTTATTTTTCAAGAATACCAACAGTATTTTCTAATGCATTAAACTTTTGCCTAAGTGCATTGTATTTCTTAGATAACTTGGTAAAACCTTCATACATATCTTAGTATTCTTTAAATAACTCATCATATTCATTTAAGGAATTTGTACTACTTACCTGTGATGAGACTTCATCATCACTTTTTGTCATCAAGCAAATATTTGCTTCTTCTTCTCCATCACTGCTTTCAGAAGAACTCTCTTGTGTTGTGGAAGAATCATTATCCTCCCAAGCAATATAAGCTTTGTGTTTGCTCTTATAGGTATCGGTCTTCTCTTTCTTCTTCTCTTTCACATCTTTCTTCTCTTTCTTAAGTTTCGGATAGTCTGGTTTGATATGATCAGGTTTTCCACATTCATAGCAATGGAATTTATTTGTTTTCTCCTTTCTTTGTTGTCTCCTTTTCCTGTTCTTTATAAAGCGAGAAAATTATTTAACAAAAAGAGACATATCGGAGTCCGAAAACTTACCTTCATTTTCGCTTTTGTCTTGTGAAGATTTTTCTGCTTTTAGAGCTATCGTCTTGGTTTGGTTCTGTTCACCGTTCTTTAACCTTTGTAGCTCCATCTCATGTTCTTGCATCTTTCCAAATAGAGTAGCAATATTCATTTTTGTGAGATCCTTTGATTCTGTAATAGCAGTAACCTTTGGTTGCTAATTCCTGTCTAAGGATTTCAAGATCTTTGTGTTCAACTCCTCATTGTCAAAACTCTTTCCTAATGCTTTCAAGTGATTTACTATATGTGTGAAGCGTGTTTGGAAATCCGTGATGCTTTCATTTTTCTGCATTTGAAATAATTCATACTCGTGGATGAGTGTGTTCTTACGTGCTCGCTTTACTTCATTTGTTCCTTCATGTGTTACTTCAAGAGTGTCTCATATTTCTTTTGTCGTCTTGCATTGTGAGACCCTGAAAAATTCATTACGAGTTAAGGCAGAAACAATAGCGTTTCGGGATCTTACATCATATTGGCACGCTTGTTTTCATTCGGCGTCCATTGATCAAAAGTCTTTGGAACAGCTCCAAACTCCGTTGTTCTCATCGGAATGTAGGGACCATTGAGTACAACATCCCAAACACCGTAATCTAGTGTTTGTAAAAATATTTCCATTCTCATCTTCCAAAACTGATAATCTTCTCCTTCAAATAATGGAGGTCTGTTTATTGAGGCTCCTTCCCTATAAACTTGATTCTGCATAGAAATCTTGACAGATCATTTAGAAATATCTTATCTAACCAAGCTCTGATACCACTTGTTAGACAAATGGCATCTAGAAGGGGGTGAATAGATGTACAAATTAAAATAGATGTCAAATTAAAAATTTATTTGTAAGTCAATAATTTGTTTGAACACAAATAAAGCGGAAGCGATAATATAATCAGGAAAAGAGAAAGAGATAAGGGAAATAGAAGAACACACAATGATTTATACTGGTTCGGGTATAGCCAACCCTACATCCAATTCCCAGTCAACTCTTAACACAAGAGTGACTCCCCATTCACTATCTTTCAAATTCAGTTTACAAATTACAATCAACTCAGCAGAAGAACAAGTAAAAAGTAAACTAATTAAAAAGACAATCACCTCCTTAGAAACCCACTAAGGATGAACACCTCCCTAGAATCCCACTAGGGATGAACACCTCCTCTAAACAAATCAAAGGATGAAAACACCTCCTTAGAATCTCACTAAGGATGAACACCTCCCTAGAATCACACTAGGGAAAAAACATCTCCTTTTCACCAATACAAAAGGATGAAGGTAATAAAAATAAGAACAGACACACTTGGGTAATGGAGACAACAAATTGTAGAAGCCTGTAGAATGCCAATCTCCAAGAACAAGTGTGATTAACAATGAAAACACAGAAGGTAGTAGAGAAGAGGGTTTTCTCAAAAGGTGTAAAACATCTCTGTTGCCTTGCTTAGAATTATTTTCTCAAAACTGATTGAATGTAAATTGTATTTTCGAATTTTGTAATTGTGTGTTTTTGATTTTTCATAAAAAACTAATTAAATAGAAAAATAGCATCAGAAAATGGTCGTTGGACATTAATAATATCATAGAGAAAATCAGGATGTATTCAAAAACATTTATTCTTTAAAACGGATATATTTTTCAAATTTGAATTGTCATAATTGATTATATTACCAGTATAATCAATTATGACAGAGAAAATCATTTTTTCCATTTCTGATGCATCATAGTTAATTATGACAGAGAAAAATATAACGTTATGAATTTTATCACACTTGTGTTTTGGAGGCTTATACATAATATTACTTCATCAACTTGTACCTTCATATCCAGTATTCTAAGACTCTATCTAGTCTTCAGGAATCATCTTGGGCTTGCTTGAATCATCATCTTTATCAAAAACATATCTTGGGCATGTAGGGAAATGTTTCACATTTTCACCAACATCATAAATTCAGCTTGTCCTTAATTCATCTTGAATGGTGTTGACTTGAATCATCATCAAAATCATCTCTTGGGAATGTAGGGACATTTCCATCAATCTCCCCCTCATTGATTTCATCATCCACACCCGTTGCACCCATACCATCACCATCCTCTATTGTAAGACCTACACCATCCCCTTCACCCCTTATACCTATTGTACCCGCACCATTCACAACACCATCCACTTCTATTTTACTACCCATACCATCCTCTCTTGCAGTTGTGGCACCCACCCCTTCTCCATCTTCATCCCCTGTTGTGGCCTCAGGACCTTCCTCCTCTCAAGGTCACTCACCTACTATAGATGTTGATTCAGAGGTTGAAGAATATGTTCTTGCTATACATGATCAACCGATGATTGAACCTTATGGTCGAGGGTAATATTTAATTTAAATTCTCAAATTTATTTATTATAACGAAGTTTTAGTCATTTTCAGCACATATGTAACTTGTATTACTTTTTCTTTGTAATTAGGTTTCTTCTGTCCAGAGTTGCATCACAAGCTATAACAAAAAGTATTAAACAACAATTTATTCAACCTTGGGCCACATGGGGAGTGATACCTAATAGTGATAAGGAGTCATTTTTTCAACGTTTTAAGGTAACTTAATCTTGTGTACATACTTAATTATTAGAAGGATGTTTAATGTTACTATTGATTTCCATTAATGTATATATCTATAATTATTGAATATATGTTTTGTAGTCATTTTTCTATAATGTGTATAACAATTTATACTTTTATAGATGAAGGTTCAGTGGAGACCAGAGCATGAACATCAAATAAAGAAGAATTTTCATTCTAAAGCATCTCACAGACTTAGTGAGATGTTTAGGGATGCAAGAATTACTGGTCAAAGACCAGACTGGATTGGAGATCACATTTGGAGCAGTTTGCTAGCACATTGGAGCTCACCAATGTATCGGTTCAAATCTGTACAAGCCCAAAAAAATAGGGCATCTGAAAAGGGTGGGAGCCTTCACATAGGTGGCTCTATCAGCACACATGAGCATGTCATACGTATGGTAAGTCTTTTAATCATACATTTAGGATTTTGAAATATTTATTGAGTTTTATATCTCAAATTGTTTATGTAATATAGGCAAAGGAGCTTGGAAGATCAGTTTTTATTGATGAGATCTTCCAACAGACTCATATTAGGAGGAAGACGGGTCAATTTGTTGATGAAAGATCTAGGAAGACATACGTGAGAATCTTCATGTTAAACTTTGTATATTATGTAAAGTTAATAATTGTAGACCCTAAATTTTTTCCGGCCTTTCAATAAAGACCAGAAGACTTCCGCTCTGAAGTAGGGTAAAGCTTCGGTGGACGTCCATCGGCATCAACCGACTTTCGTCTGAAGAAAGGAAAGCTTCTCTGGAGTCTCAGAACACAAAATTTGACTAGAACACTCGAGACCCCCTCTCAGAAGTGAGACAGTCGTCCCAAACAGGTCGAGACACACATCCCACATCTGAGACGCGCTTCTCAACATGTAAAATGGCTTGAGACGACCGTCCCAACTTCCAGACGGCTGTCCCAAGCTGTTTGGACCGTTGTCCCTGTTTTCTGGGCCTGAGACGGCTGTCTCGAGTTTCTAGCTGAAAAATACTATAAATAGGGACCTTAGGTGACATTTTTAGACACCTCATTCTTCTCTTCTCTCCCTCTTTTGAATGATCTCTCTGATTGCCTATAAGGTAACAATCAATTAAGGAAGTCTCTTCCAACATTCGATTCTTCTTAAAGTTTTTTTAGTTTTGTTCCTGTGTAATGCGGGGGATTGCCAAAACGCATCCTTATAGTTAAAGATTTGTAATAAAAGCTTGCTTCATATGTTCTTTTCACTACTATTCTCTTTTATTGCTTTATTTACTATTTTCTGTATGTAATAGAATATAGGATCATGTAGATAGCCATTCTTAATATTGTATAATAAAATAGGGTAATAATGTAATTTCTCTTAATCTTTACTTTATGAATTAATCCGTCATAGGAAACCCGGAAGGGGCGTTGTGGGGGTGCTAACACCTTCCCCATGCGTAACTAACTCCCTTACCTAACTTTGGTTATAATGGCCAAGTTTGGTTTTTCTTAAAATCAACGCCTTTTTATCCTTTTCCAATGTTTATGGTCAAAACATTGGTAGTGACTCCATAAAAACCTTTTTGCGAAAACCTTGCTTTTATTAGAGGATAGTTCAGTTGTTGAGCACATCGGAAGCAATGATCACATTTTTAAATAAAACGCAAGTCTAAACCATCTTATCGCAACTGCTTGCATAAACGTTCGAGATATCCCAAGACGTCGAAATGGACGGCGGCGACAATAATCATGTTAATAATTTATTTGTTTCTACTAATAGGAGGAATTTGAAACTAGACTTTCACAAGTAGGTCATTTGCTGGATCTTGTGTTGGCGAACCTGAGTCCACTCCTATTGACTCTGCACATGATGAAGTTATAAGGTCCCGTTGTTGGGTGGACACAATTGGAGGTAAGAATAAAGGAAGATTGTATGGGGCTGGACAACTTGTTGATGGTTATCAGGGTGGTTCAGATAGCTTGAAGCATCAAACTCAAGCATCCAGCTCCTCAGTTGACTTAGAAGAGATTAATCAGTTGAGACAATGATTGTCTGTATAAGAAGAAGAAATATGTCGAACAAGGGAGTAGAATGAACGATTAGAGCACCAATTCAGAGAGTTTCAATCCCTTGTTGGTCATCTTCTACCCCCCACTGCACAGTCTCTTGTTCAACAGCGTCAACATAGTGAAGTAGATGCTGAAGAGCAACAAGATAACCCACCACAGGAAGATAACATACCAGAACATCATTTTCCTGATTATTTCTCATTATTAAATGTTATACAAACATCTATAGAATAATATTTCAATTCTAGTTGTATGTTGATCCTTTTTTTAGGATTATACATTATGTTTCATTATGCATAAATTACAGTACATTTGGATTTACTTATGATTAAGTTGAGTTAGATTTATGTTTAATTGGATTGTTGAATAGATTATTGAATTGGACTGGATTGAATGTTATTTTATAGGTTATATGGGATGGAAAAAAAAATATAATTGCTCTAAAAATAGAAGTGATTTTATCGACGGATTTACTGACGGATAATCCGTCGGTAAGTTGTGCGCATAACTGGTAATTATCGATGGAAATATCTGTCGGTAATTACCCATGACATTTACCGATGAACCAACAAAATTCATCGGTAATTTTTACCGACAACACTATTACCGATGAATTTAGGATTGTCGATAATCCGTCGATAATATCTATTTATCGACGAATTTTCTTATTTACCGACAGATTTTATCCGTCGAAAATTTTGATTTTTTTTATAGTGTCTATACCATCAAGATATATCATAAAACGATATTTTGGTAAAGAAAAAGAAAAGGAAATAGTTTACTTTGTTTTATTTTTCTTTTGGCTATTTTATTATGACTATAATTTTTGTCATTAATAAAACACATCTTTACATCCGTTGTAAAAATAAATAAAAATAAAATAAGAAGAATAAAAATCAAGAGGAATAAAAACATTTTTTATAATAAATTATTCTTGAATTTAAAGGTATCAAAAACAAGTTTAGTATGATAGGTAATATCAAACCACTCAAAAAAAAAATAAGATATAAAAAGAAAATATAATTTAAATTGAATTAGGTCAATTTTAAGCAGATTTATTTTATAAAATAATATATATATATATATATATATATATTTATTTATTTTAAATAAAAATAATATTATTTTTATTAATGAATATGTATATTATAAATTAATTTTGTCTTAAGTTAAAAGTTAAAATGAAATATTATTTTGTATTATTATATTACTAAAAAAAATGGATGTGACGATGAACAATAAGATTTAAACTATTAGAATGAATAAATATCTTATGTTATAATTCAAAATCTATGATAAAAATTATTTTTATTTAATATAATGTAAATTTTTTTTATTAATATAATTTAAATTTAAAAACAAATATGTTTATTTTATTTTATATTATTGTTTAATTTTTTATATATATTTTAATTTATTTTTAATTTTAATTCATATCAAAATTAATCTTTAATTATTGCTTTAACATAAAATAAAATAAAAAATATATAAACTATTTAAAATATATATTACATTATATATATATATATATTTTTTTTTTTCATGATCTGAATAAAATAAGATCAGACTGGATTGGTTGGTACACTTTTCACAAGCCTAAGTAAATTATTTTCAAAGGGAATTTATTTTTAGTACATACTAATTTGACACATGCAAAATGATTATCTTAGTTTTAAGTACAACTTTTTAGTAACATCTCAATTTTTAATTTACGGTTCACAAGTCACAACTGTGAGATGTTTTGAATCCAAGTGTCTACCATTGGATGGAATAATAGAGTTGAATTTCAATTTATGTAACTTTACATAACTGAAATATACAGTAGGTTGTAAATGTTTGAATTAGTTGGAGATAATTATATTGTTATTGTGAGGCCGGACAAAATTAGGGGTCTACATTGATGTTATGCACATAGAGATAAATTTCTTTGACAATATATTCAACACTGTCATGAATGTTAAAGGTAAGGCAAAAGATAATGATAAGGCAAGGAAGGACCTAACTTTATATTGTTGTATACCAGATTTAGAGTTGAAGTTGCAGGGTAATGGGAAGTCGGTAAAGCCAAAACCAAAGTATACTTTAACTGCAGAGGAAACAAAGTTAGTTTGTCATTGGATCAAAGAACTTAGAATGTCTGATGGTTATTCATCCAACTTAATAAGATGTGCCGATGTAGACTAGGGAATGATGCATGGGATGAAGAGCCATGATTGTCATGTTTTTATGGAGTGTTTACTCCCTATTGCATTTAGTTCATTACCAGTGCATGCTTGGAACCCTCCTACTGAAGTGAGTCATTTTTTTAAAGATTTGTGTTCTACAACATTGAGCCATCATGACTTGGCTAAAATGGAAGAAAATATTCCAATAATTCTTTGTAAGTTGGAGAGAATATTTTCCCTTGCATTCTTTGATTCAATGGAACACTTGCCTATTCATCTTGTGTATGAAGCCAAACTTGGTAGACCAGTTCAATATAGATAGATGTATGCACTTGAAAGGTAAGAAGATTATCATTGATTATGCGCAAAATTTGATTTACTAAATATTGAGCTAATACCATCCTCATTTCATTGATTTGATAGATTCATGGGTGATTCTAAACGACCAGTAAAAAATAAAGATCATGTTGAAGGATCAATTTGTGCCTCATACTTGCATCGAGATACAACTCACTTTTGTTCCCATTATTTCAAGAACTTGATTCTATCACCACAGAATAAGAGAAATAAAATACAAGCTGAAATTGAAAGTGATCCATCAATGTTATCTGTCTTTAACTTGCTTGGTCGTCACTCATGAGAGACATCAATTCATTGGTTAACCCAAAAAGAGTGGAACTCGGCTCATGTTCATGTCTTGATCAACTGCACCGAAATTAAGTCATACCTTGAGTGAGTATTTCAAACACTATATTTCATTATTATATCATTTCCTTCTTTGATTAAATTGTTCTCCATCCTTCTCCTATGTTTTGATAGTTCCTTCTTGCAATCTGGTCAACCCAATGACTCAAACGTGTCAAATCACATACATACACATTTCCCTCAATGGTTTAAGCATCAAGTATGTATGGTTACATTAATAACTAAGTTTATTACAATATGCTTAAAAACATATGACTATACGTTTTTTACGTTTGTAGGTTCATAATGAGCCTTTAAGTTTAAGAAACATGCACTTAAGGGAGTTGCCGATTGGTCCTTTCACATGTGTCAATAAATGGCACACATACTTTATCAATGGATACAAATTCCACACTCATACTTAGACTAAGGGGAAAAATAATTAATAATGGTGTACATGTAAAAGGCCTTACAGAAGGAGGTGAAGATGATTTTTATGGCATCATTTAACACATATATGAGCTGTAAGATAATACTTCAACCTCCTCGAAGAAAGTGATGGTATTTTATTGTGAATGGTTTGATCCATCACGTAGAGGTACATTAGTGGGTCCTAAATATGGAACTGTAGACATTCACATGGATTGAAGGTATTTACCATTTGATCCTTTTATCTTGGCACATAATGTTAGACAAGTACATTATATCCCATATTCGAGATTAAGAAAGGACAAACAAGGGTGGTATGTTGCTATAAAAACGAAGCCTAGAGGTCGCATAGAATCTCAAGACATGGAAGATGATGATCCTTACCAAATGGATTGTAGACCCCAAATCTTGCCCGGCCTCATAATAAAGATCAGAAGACCTTCTATTCAAGGATGGATGAAGCCTAAAAAGCCACTAGGAGAGACTATTAGGCCCCATGCTAGGATAGGAGGGATTTTTGGCACCAAAATAAGGATTTTCGCCTTTTTAGGTCGAGACCGCCATCCCAAATTCGGGACCGCCGTCTCGCCTCGCGCAGGTGGCGAGACCGCCGTCTTGATTGGCGAGATGGTCGTCTCGCCACTCGCGGTTGGCGAGACCACCGTCTCGTTAGGCGAGACAGCCGTCTCGCCGTTCGCGGAAGGCGAGACGGCCATCCTGAATTTCCAGACGGCCATCTCGACCTTGTCAGACGAGACGGCCGTCTCGACCTGACAGGCGCGAATCCCTATAAATAGGGCCTCCTTCCCCTCCATTTCACACAACTTTCTCACTCTCTCTCTATAAAAATCAATAGTTTCTCTCTCTAGAAAAATCAATACTTTCTCTCTCTAGAATCCCTCCGACGCATTTCCGGAGCTTTTGAGTGTCTTTAGCATTCTTTTTGAGCGTTTCGAGAGATTTTCTAGCGCTGTATAGAGTGAAAGGCTGCCACAAAGCACCCTATTTTTAAAGAATCAATGGAAAGCTAGCTTCGGAGGTTCTTACTCTCTCTCTATCTTTTACCACATTATTTAAATTACGCAATAGACATTAGGGTCATGTAGTCATAGTCTTTAAATTCTGTACAATAAAAGGGTAAAAGCATATTTTTCCGGTTTATTTATCAATAGAATAGCTGGCCTATCATAGGGAACCCGAAAGGGGCGTCGTAAAGGAACTAATACTTCCTTTACGCGTAACAAACTCCCTTACCCAACTCTGGTTCTAATGACCAAAGTTGGTTTTTCGAAAACCAACGCCTTTTTACTCCTTTTCCGATGTTTCCGGTAAAAACATCGGTGGCGACTCCAGAACCCTTTCAAAAACTAGCTCTTGGATTAGCCCGGTTATCGGACAATCCAAGAGCGCCTTTCGAAAACCTCGCCTCTAGGTTCAGCCCGGTTATCGGACAACCTAAAGGCGTTGTAACCACCCAAAGTTAAAAAACACGGAAAGTCGAAACCATCGCGTCGCTCCGACCGCCTCGTTTTAACGGCGGTGACAGATGGCGACTCCACTGGGGAAGCCTAGAGAATTTATCACATTTAGTGATGGGCCAGCTTAAAAATAAATAAACCAAGAAAAATAACGCTTTTACCCTAAACTTGTATTATAACATGTTTTATTACTTGGTTTTAATAACTATTGTCTGTTTATACTTATGCAATTGTTTGATATACAAATTGTACACAAACCCTTGCACACAACAGTTCCCTCTATACCCGGGGGCAAGTGAGAAATCCATAGGGAGTGGGTGGCAGGTACGGTTCGCTGTAGTGATGGCCTTGTGCCCACCAGTGTGATCGCAAACCACCACTCAAGGTGATAACCTTCCTCTTTTGGCATAAAGACTGACTATGGCCTTAGTGCTAAGCATGGTCGGAAGGCTGGAGAGTGGGGACCCTATAATGGGGGCACCTTGGGGGCCTTAGCCTTGGTGAGAACAGTTAGAATCCACCTTTGCCAATGCACTTTTCTGCAGGAAAATCCTACCTCGTGATTAAAAATGAATTCTCGCCTGTTCGTGGATGATCGAATTGTGTGTGCATACGTTTGTTGCATTTTTCGATTGCATAACATAAACAAACAACGGAAAAATCACAAAAAATAACAAAAATATTTTTGCAATAAACACCCTTATCTCGGACAGTCTGCCTTTTAGCTAGCCTGGTTTCAGGTTCTTTGTAAGCTAAGTAGCCACGCAGCTCCGACAGAAGAGATAAGGGATGTTAAATATTCTTTCGCATAAAGTAATATTTTATCTCGGACAGTCTGCCTTTTAGCTAGCTTGGTTTCAGGTTCTTTGTAAGCTAAGTAGCCACGCAGTTCCGACAGAAGAGATAAAAGGCTATAAAATAAAATCAAATAAAATCAAATAAAATTCCTATTTTAAAAATTAATAGGACCTTGTTCAAAAATATTACATTCATATAGATAGTTTATTTTTCAATAAAAATATGCAAGCACCATACAAAAACATGATAGATAAAAATAAGCACTCTCATTCATTCAAATAAGCATCATTTTCATAAAACATGCATTTTGGTTTTAGAAAATGGAGGGGACTAGTAGACAATTGAAGAAGGTGGATATTCCCTGATATCATACTGAGAAACTAGAACGGCTTTGCGCAACAATGCCTCCAGAGGTCCGCTCCGACTTTGAAAGATCCTATGGACGGATTCTCGACCTACTGAAGATCTGTGTCGATCAAGTGTTCCTCAGGGTGTTAATTCACTTTTGGAACTCCAGTCTACGGTGCTTCGAATTTCCGCAGTTTGATATGGTGCCAACCTTAGAGGAGTATGAGATCATGTTGAAATGGCCCAAATCAGCCGGGGTCCATATCCGCCACGGGGCGTATACTCCTGCAGCACAAGTAGCTGCCATCATTCAACTGCCTTTCCGGCAGACTACCCTGATAGGAAAAGGGAATATCCAGGATTGGAAAGTCTCAATGTTAGAGGACCATCTGTTTGACTTAGCTGAAAGGACAAAATGGGTCGCCTTCAGCAAAACCCTGGCCCTAATCATATTCGGAACAATCTTGTTCCCCTTCCACCTCGACACAGTGGATCAAGCCGCTATGGATGCCTTCTTCGCTTGGGACATGAACTTGAAGAGTTCCTTGCCTGCGATTCTTGCCAACACCTTGCTCTCGGTGGATTTTTGCCGCCAGAAGCAAGGAAAAACACTTTGTTGCTGCTCTTCACTACTCTTTGTGTGGAGCATTACACATCTGTACGCCTCTAGTCACATGGGGATGTTCCCTGATCCTTTGAGGAGCTTCTCCAAAATCCCTCTCCAATGACGCTTAACTTTAGAATGGAGGGACGAGTTGGAACAAAAGGATGCCAACAATTTATCCTGGGTCTGCCCTTGGTTCCGACCTGGCCCAGTTCTAATCAGATGCGGAGACTATCCGAACGTACCCTTGATAGGACTCAGGGCCTGCATAGCCTACTCACCTAGAGTAGCCATGAGGCAACTCATGAGGACTCAAACTGTAATTTCTCGAGGGGAACTCGGAGGACTGTGTTTCTTTGGAGACCCATGCACAATCGCCAACTCACTAGTCGTGAGAAAAGCATGGGAGAAACCAGTCTTTATGGGAGATAGAGAGCTAGGAAAAGCTCGAGTGGCTGTCTCCAGTGACTATGAGGTGTGGAGAAAAAGAAGAGGGATGTCTCAACCATCCACCACACTCATTACAAACGCCACCAGTGAAAAACTGCAAGCTCAAGTCGACGCCTTGACCCAGAGGATAGAAATCATGGAAGCCCAGATGAGGGCCCTTGAAGAAAAAGAGCAAGAATCTATCCTCACTATAGACGGTCTGCAAAGGCAATGCAAGAAAAAGGATCATGAAATAGAGCGCCTCAAGGATCAGTGTGTTGACTCTAATGAGCAAGCCATCCGAGCATCCAAAACTGCCAGAACCAGCTCGGATGTCCAACTCCAAGAAATAACCGCCAAATCAGCACGCCTTGAGGCCGAATCAGCAAAGCAGGCTCAGACGATCAAGGGGTTGTTGCAAGAACTCACCAAGACTCGGTCAGAAATACGCCAAGAGCGGGAGGCCAATCGGAGGCTCAACAGAAGTCTCACTGAGCTACGCTGCAAGGAAAAAGACGGGCTAGCTCAGTATGGCCAAGTACTACAAGAAAAGGACCGAGCCTTTGCAAAACTCGATGAACTGCAAGCCCTGGTCGTCCATCAAGAGGCGAAGATCAAAGAGGCTCAAAAATACAGCGAAGATATGAGCCAGTCAGTCCACAAGCAAAGCGAAGCACTTGCTCGTCACGTCCGGGAAGCCGAAAGGGAATTACATAAAGATCAAGACCCGCCTGTGGGTTTCTTTAGGCTTTTCCGCTTTTGTTAAAAGTTGCTTCGTAGTATGGAGTAGGGGAATGTACACCTTCAAATGGATAAATGAAATTTCCTTTATTCAACAATTGTCTACTTGCATGCATATCATTCATTTGCATATTTAATTTCCCCTCCTTCACTTCTAATAAATAAGATAATAAAAAGGAAAGATTAACTGACGCGTCTTCCGAATCAGAAGAATGGAGAGAAAGCCACTCCTAATAAAGCTTTCCCCAACGGTCGACTCGCCACAAGAGGAAAATAAACCTCGACCGTTGGTCCTCAGAAATAAAGAAGAGGGGACAAGGACGCCAGTGCGACTATTTATGCCAAGCCCTTTCCCCTACAAATCAAATAAAGCTGTACCGTGGAGATATGGACCATCTTCACCAATAAAAGAAGACATCACGAATATAGCCGGTATTGGGGGCATGACTAGAAGTGGAAGAGTTTACTCCCCCAAGGACTCACAAGAAGAGGCCCTCAAAAATAAAGGAAAAAATAAAAAGACCGAAGAGGAAAAAGAAAATAAGGAATCCAAGGAGGAGGCAGAGGAATTACTCCAGTTTATAAGGCAAAACGAGTATTCCATTATAGACCAGCTCAATCATACACCAGCAAAAATAACATTACTATCTTTAATGATGAGCTCGGAACCGCATAGAAATGCCTCGCTGAAGGTCTTGAGCGAAGCGCATGTACCTCACTCAATATCCCAAGAAAAGGTCGAGAGGATCGTGGGTCACATCATGGCAAGCGATCACCTCACCTTCACAGAGGAAGAACTCCCCCTCGAGGGATCAAACCATAACAAGCCCTTGCACATTTCAATCAAGTGCAAGGAATACCTCATCGCCAAAGTTCTTATGGATAACGGGTCATCCTTAAACGTGATGCTCAAGTGCACACTGGACAAGTTGACTATCCAAGGGACCCGTCTGCGCCCAAGCAGCACTATCGTTCGAGCCTTCGACGGATCAAAGCGAGAAGTAGTGGGAGAAGTTAATTTTCCGATCCAAGTCGGACCCACTATCTTCAACGTTGATTTCCATGTAATGGATATTACTCCAGCATACAGTTGTCTCCTCGGCAGGCCTTGGATTCATGACGCTAAGGCAGTGCCTTCGACGCTCCACCAGAAAGTCAAATTCATAGTGGGTGACAAATTGGTCACGGTCCAAGCAGAAGACGATATCCTAATCAGTGGACCGTCCACCCAACCTTATGTGGATGCGGCTGAAGAGGCCCTTGAAACGTCTTTTCAAGCGCTCGAAATTGCCAGCATAGAACAACTTCCCAGAAACACTAAGGTAGCCCGCATGATGATGAAGCATGGTTACCATCCTGGCCAAGGATTGGGGGCAGATTCCCAGGGCATGAGGGAACCCCCAGAATTCAAGGACAATCCTTTCAAGCACGGCCTAGGATATGACCCTATTCAGGGTCGAACGGAAAAGAGAAAAGGGAGGTCTCCCCTCCGCACACTCAAGCAAATTTTCCGAAGTGGAGGGGTGCAAGCGTCAAGAGCAGCCTTAGTCATTAGGAAATCTTTTTCTTCATTTAAAGGGATGTAAACCCCGTGATTGTTAGAGATTATCCCCCGGGGCTAGCCCGACCCCCGAGCATTTCAGGGCACGTATTCCCTTATTAATTAATGAAGAATACTTCTTACAATTTACTTCTCTTCTTCCTACTTTCGACTAGACCTCACAATAACCTCGTCTAAGTAAACGAAAAAGCAAACAAAAAAAAAGGGAAGAATAAAAAGCGCGTCCAAAATAACCAGAATTCGCCATTGCCGTTACAATCAAGCTAGGTGATTAGAAGCATCAAATAAGACTTTACCCCATCAATAAGAAAGTCATGCTTCGCCAATACTGTGAACAAAAAATAAACACAAAAAAAAAGCCCATAGAAGCCAAAGGCCCAAAAGAGGGCAAAATACCCGGTAGGAAACCCACTAAGGGGGCTACGCAAAAGATAGGGTCAACCCGGTAGGACACCCGAATAAAAATAAAGGGTAGCCTAGGCAAAAGTTAGGGTTGCAAAATAAGGTCCGCTAGGATTCCCCAAAATATACCAAAAAGAAGGAACCTAGACAAAAGATAGGGCCAAAACACAGTATCCTAGTTCGAAAACCCAAAGGGCGATCTAGGGAAATCAACTAGCCATAAAAAGCAATGAAGCTAAGGCGCAAATACAAAAAGAAAAGGGAAAACGTTTGCTTAGACGAAAAGCTTAAACACCTAAGCCTAACCCTAACCAGCCATTCTTACAAAAAACCACTTTCTAATAAAAATAACATTCTAAAACACAAGTCATTGAGTTTACCTCTTTACTTCCTTTCTCTTGACCCTCACATCAAAATTCTAATAATTAATTTGGGAATATGGAGGCGTATAGTCAACAAGAGGATTGAAATCCCTAGAGTGAAGAAAGAGGGACACTACATGGCCAAGAATGCTCTACGAAAAAAGGAAAGAAAAAGAGAAAGAAAGAAAAACAAGCTATCCTTCGGTCACAAGAAAACCGGCATGGTACAGCCAAACACAGAAGTGCAGATCAGAAGGCTTTCAACGCTATAAGACACGTCAGTAAAAATCCTTCTGAAAAACTAACTGAAATAGGCATTATAGGACATCAAACATGAAAACATTGCATGCATAAAAAATGTTTTTGAACTAGGTCCTATTTTCCTTTACTAAAAAAAAAAAACCTCCGAAATTCGAGACGGCCGTCTGAACTTTCCAGATCGCCGTCTCGCTCTTCCAGCATCTCGAGACCGCCGTCTCGACCATCGAGACTTGGGCGAAACCCAGACCGCCGTCTCGCTTGGCGAGACGGCCGTCTCGTTTAAACCCAAAGTCGAGATCGCCGTCTCGAAATCCCAAACGGCCGTCTCGACCTGCAAAAAATCGAGACCGTCGTCTCGAATTCCCAGACGACGGTCCCGAATTTCCTTTAAGTAGGGGTGCGATGGGGGGGCTTCCTCACAACTCTCTGCACTCTAGAACCCTCCAAACCTCAGATCTTGCGCTCTCAAACACATTTTGGCCAATATGTTCCGAGGAAGCCAATTTAGGAAGAGGAGAGGCACTGTCGGCGCTAGCAGTTCCTCGGCGCCAGCCCCTTAAGACCCTTCTCAACTGTCGTCGCAACATTTGGCCAGCCTTGAACACATCCGAGGCTATACATGGCATCCGATGCTCCGACTCGACTTCAGCATCCTCGCCGAATTTGGATGGGAAGACGACGTCCGAGCTCACCTAGACAGCATTGGGTGGGGATTCCTGCTGCAACCTCCCCCTACCCACGTATACCCGTAAGCGGTGCTGGAGTTCCTGGCATCCGTCTCCTACACTGAGGGTCCCTCTATGGTCCCGGGCCTGCCGCTGACCAAAATGGTGAACTATTTCATGGGTGGGGCATACCGGACTACCACCCTCGACGAATTCAATGTGAACATTGGATTCGTCCGACCCGAGGAGGCGCTGACTCGGGAATACCGGGAGGCTGAAATGTGGGAGGAGCTCACCAGATCACCTACGCTGCCCACGCTGATGAAGGGGTCAACACTCCCCCCAGCCCTCCGCATTTGCCACAAGCTGCTGGCTGGAACGATCCATGGAAGGAAGGAAAGGTAAGGTAAGGTAACCCTCTCAGACCTCTTTGTACTGTACTGCATGAGCCAAGTGCGACGTTGTAACCCTGGCTATTTCTTCCTGAGGGCCCTGAAGGACTTCGGGAGTAGACCGGTAGGAGCCATCCTTATGGCACCTCTTATCACTCCCCTGGCAGAGAAATGGGGGTGTGCTGGCCGGGAAGAACTAGCCTCCAACCTACGACCCGAAACCATCAACGGGTCAGTCCTGGTCAGCATGGGGATGCTGATGCGCAGCGGGACTCAGTTGGTCCTTCATCCCTCACTGGATTTCGCGTTGGATCTCCAGGACATCGTGGCAATGCACGATCTTCCAACGCCTCCCGAATTCCAGCAGCCACATCAGCACCAACAACCACCGCAATACACGGACGATTTTGCTGGCGTAAACCGCAATCTGAATGATCTGCGCCAGCAATTCGATCAAATGTATGTGCGGCAGCAAGCCTTCGATACCCGGCTGGAGACAATGTACCAGTACCAGCAGGAAATGCGTCAGGACTGGATGACATTCCGGCAAGAGTACCGCGACGAAGCTCGGGAACAAGCTGAATTCCGGGAGCACATGTACCAGCGGTTCCCTCATCAGGGATCGTCTCCAGAGGATAGCCCTTAGGGATATTGCACAAAAGTGGTTGTAATAAAATCTTCTCTTATGAATAAAATTTCATTTCATACATGTTTTTGCCTCCTATTGCAAAAGTCAGCGTAACCAAAAAAACTAAAAGAGTAAAAAGACATACGCTCAAGAAAAAAGCCAAATCCAAAATCGCGAGAAAAAAGAGATAAAACCGCGAGAAAAAGGCAGGATTAATACCTCACACGACCAAGCAAAAGTCGAACAACCAACAACGCCCGACCAACCGAGCAAAAGTCGGGCAATCACCAAAAGAACAAAAACAAAAATCCCCAAGTAATCAACAAGCTAGAGGAACACCTACAAAATCCCCGGCACAGACTCGGATGACAAATTCCGAAAAAGACAAGAACCAACAGAAAGAACATCTCAATACCACGGCGCATGAGCTACGAGCAGTAAGCCGCCACTACCACCAAAGGGTCGCCTACGCAAGAAGGAGCATCCCGAGGCTAAACACCGGATAGGGGTGTCGTACTCATCAGCCTTACCACGCAGAGGCTTACCGCACGGGGTTCATACTCGTCAAACACCGCGATGGGGGTGTGTACTCATCGGGCCTTACGCAAGGGGGCTTACCATGACGGGGGTTCATACTCGTCAAACACCGGATGGGGTGTGTACTCATCAGCCTTACGAAGGGGGCTTACCGGCGAGGGTTCATACTCGTCACACCGGATGGGGTTCATACTCATCGCCGAAGGGGTCGCCTACCATCGAAGGAGCATCCCGGATGTGCACAACACACTTCTTCCCGAAGATCAACCGCCACAAGGACGGAGCATCTAAAGGACCAACCGGGCAAGAGGGTCAACTCCTTTACCTTCCTGTCAATCTTTTTGGCACAACAGACCAACAGCCGACTAGTCAGGTAAAGGGGGGGCAGCTATAGACCCCAAATCTTGCCCGGCCTCATAATAAAGACCAGAAGACCTCCTTTTCGAAGATGGATAAAGCCTAAGAAGCCATTAGGAGAGACTATTAGGCCCCATACTAGGATAGGAGGGATTTTTTGGCATCAAAATAAGGATTTTCGCCTTTTTAGGTCGAGACCGCCGTCCCAAATTCGGGACTGCCGTCTCGATTCGCGAGACGGCCGTCCCGAATTTCTAGACGGTCGTCTCAACCTAACAGGCGCGAATCCCTATAAATAGGGCCTCCGTCCCCTCCATTTCACACAACTTTCTCACTCTCTCTCTAGAAAAATCAATAGTTTCTCTCTCTAGAATCCCTCCGACGCATTTCCGGAGCTTCTGAGTGTCTTTAGAGTTCTTTTTGAGCGTTTCGAGAGATTTTCCAACGCTGTATAGAGTGAAGGGCTGCCACAAAGCACCCTAATTTTAAAGAATTAATAGAAAGCTAGCTTCGGAGGTTCTTACTCTCTCTCTCTATCTTTTACCGCATTATTTACATTATGCAATAGATATTAGGGTTATGTAGTCATAGTCTTTAAATTCCGCACAATAAAAGGGTAAAAGCGTATTTTTCCGGTTTATATATCAATAGAATAGCTGGCCTATCATAGGGAACCCAAAAGGGGCATCGTAAAGGAACTAATACTTCCTTTATGCGTAACTAACTCCCTTACCCAACTCTGGTTCTAATGACCAAAGTTGGTTTTTCGAAAACCAACGCCTTTTTACTCCTTTTCCGATGTTTTCGGTAAAAACATCAGTGGCGACTCCAGAACCCTTTCAAAACTAGCTCTTGGATTAGCCCGGTTATCGGACAATCCAAGAGCTCCTTTCGAAAACCTCGCCTCTAGGTTCAGCCCGGTTATCGGACAACCTAAAGGCGTTGTAACCACCCAAAATTAAAAAAATGCGGAAAGTCGAAACCGTCACGTCGCTCCGACCGCCTCGTTTTGACGGCGGCGACAAGTGGGTAAGGATGAGGCTTTGGGTATTGGAAATTTGTCATCCTTAAGAAAACGAGTTAAGAGACTTGTAGTCGATTACTAACCTCTTTTTTCCTTTGATTTTTTCGGACCCCTTTTCCACATAGAAGGTTTGACGAGACCCAATTGGATTGGGTTGATTCGATCATACCTTGTTTCAACAGCTCTCCGACATTCTTGTCTTGCTAACCGTAGGTCTAAAGGAGACATTCCTGGGTGAGTGACCTTTGTTGGATTGACATCTTCGTTGAACTTAAAGGGTAACTGTACAAAGAACTTAGGATTCTTCCATAATGGGTTGGGATGAGAAAATTCCTCATGATTGTTAGCGCACGTAGAGGCTAACTTGTTCTTTATTTCCTCAAAATCTGGAGGAGGTTCAAAGAGGGAGAAGAGTCTAGGTACATCGGTAAAAAGTTTGAATTCTCTCTTAAACTTGATTCCCGTAGGAAGAATTTGAAACTTGTTCATCATGGAGAAGATATCCATGCCTATTAGGATATCTTTGTTGGGAAGATTGCTCCCAATTACTTTACTCCAACCTGTACATTCCGGGAAGAATTTGATTCCAATCGGAGCTTTAGTGATTAACTCGGCCTTAAATATTTTCCCGTCGCCTACAACGAAATAAAAGACTTCTTTTTTCCAAAATTCTTTAGGAAGAATATTAGGATCCATCATGGATTCCTGGGGCTTCGTATCAATGTAAGTTATGGTCTGGATAGTTTTCTCATATTTAGACGAAAGGAGTTGGACATCCAAGCATGGTTGTGGAGGAGAGATATTGATAAGATGAGTTTCTTGGAAGGAGAATACTAGAACAATATCAATCTCAGATTCCTCGAAATATTCTGATCCAGTTTCATCAGAGGAGATGTTAAGAACGAAGACAGTTTCTCATTTGCGAAACTCTCTTCAGAATAGAGAGACTTTATGTCATCATTGTCATCAAGTTGGAGGGTGGAGATGAGTTTGATGGCTCTATCAGCTTTATGAAGGCAATTCTTAGAAAAGTGTCCCTTCTTCTTACAAATAAAGCACCGTTGATCTTGTGCTTTTCCTCTTAACTTTTTTTTCTTAAAGAATTTAAAATTCTTTTTCTTCTTTTTGCAGAAAAATGGCTTTTCCCGCTTTTTCTTCGTTTTGCAGTTGCCTGAATAGGGTTTCTTGCATTTAATCTCAAAATAAGATTTCTAATAGGCTTTGCTAAACTTGCTTTTGTGAGTCATGATGTTAGAGAAGAACTCATGTTGTCTCGCACGGTTTATCAACGAGCTTCTAAAGTCATCTCGGTGAATTTGTCCCATTGTCGGAATAGTAAAGTCTTTCGAATGGACATGGTCATCCTATTCAGCTCTGGTTGTATCTCAATAGGAAGAGATGCAACATAGGTGTTCTTAAAGCTTGGATCGTTGAGATGGTAGAATCTCTTGTTCATCCTCTAGTGGTCTTTCACCAAGTCTTTGATCTTGATTGAGCAGCATCTCATTTGGAAAAACTCTTGCCTGAGTTTTTTATCTATGATCGATCCATCACCTATGAATTCTTCATGTAAAGCCCCCCAAGTATTGCTGAAGTTTAGCCTAGTTCATGGAACTGGTTTTGTCGAACAACTCCCAAATTATGATACCATCCCTTTTAAGTTCCCGTCATTCTGCAACAGAATTCTTCAATAACTTTATAAGAGTCAGAATTGTTGACTAATTTGGTATCTAACCATGTTCCAAATTTGATTAGTCTGACTCTCCATTGGATGGGAGAAATATGATCAATAGTGAACCAGGGTCCACCATTTGTCTTTGAAGACACATTTGTTCTTGTGGATCCAGAGTCAGTTTCTTCGTCTAAAGGGTCATAGATTGATTCAGTCTGACTTCTGATCTGGAGGTGTTGGTCATCAATATCTGTGTAAGATCCTTGTGGGAAATCAAATAGTATTTTAGGAAAGAATAAATTAGAAAATTTGTAATCTGTACAGATTTGAACAATTAGGAACAATCTCATAAATCAAGGGATCCTAAAATAAAATAGAGTTATTATATTTCCAAAAATAGTTTAGGTCTCTTGTATATATATTGTATGATCTCTTTGTATTAAAATAATAAAATAAGATTTCATTTAATCTAATTTTCCAGATGGTATCAGAGCTTCCGATCTAGGAAGTTCGTCTACGCACTATAAACCCTAAGACGGCAGTCCGTATTGCTGCTGCATTTTTCTTAACCCTCGAGATGACGATCTACATTGTCTGCTCGTATTTTTCTTAATCCTAAGACGACAATTT